>VZTI01002183.1:197486-243765 GCA_013397865.1 Struthidea cinerea | reverse complement strand
AAAAAAAAACCAAAACAAACTTGCACTCTTTACATTTAGTGTAGAATTTCTCTTCAAAAGCCAGAGTGATAACTTTACCTACAATATGATTGAGTTTAAAGTTTTACTTAAATTTAGAGTTAACTTATAATAAGAGTTCTTGTTTACTTTTATTTTCAATTTTTGTGTATGATTTCTTGGTGTGTTGAATAGATCAAGAAGTATGAGAGCTGATTCTCTTACAATAAAATAGCCTTCAAGAGACTTCAAGTCTTTTATTTGCTTGTTTGTTCGTTTATTTTCTTAAACGATTTTATTAGTTTTCGAGTTAAAATATTAAGAAACAGTTGCAAATGAAACTTGAGACCTTACAATACTTCAAGCCATTTTCAACATAAGGTTTCATCGTTTTTTTCCCTTTGTGTTTTACATGCAGATGTAATGAGTCCCCAGTCCTCACTAGGTTTATGTAGGAGTGATAAAACTTGAATTAACAAGGTAAAAAATTAAATAATAATTACAATTATTGAATCAGAAAGAAAACATTTTTAGCATTATAAAAACAAAACCCCACAAAAGCCACAGGGAAATTAATAATGTAACTCCTAATCCTCAGCAGACAAATCACCTTCCTTATGCATATCCTATCCTAAAATATGCACATAGACATACTCATACCCTAACACTCATTTTATTATTTTTCTTATGTGCGTTTCTTCAGTATATACTTTCATATATAGGACTCAGCTAATACTAGAATTTTAATAGAGTATATATTCAGAAGATAGAAATAATGTTGAAATAATTTAAAGTATTTAAAATTGTAATTGAATTAATAGATAATTAGTTTTTTCAACCTTTTTTTTGAATCCATTTCTAGCTTGTATTTAGCTCCAGATAATTGACGTGTCATTCTAATACTTCTTCAGAGTAAATGAACCAAATGATCCACCCATAAAGGAGAGTTTCCTGGCAAAGAACAGTTGACCTATGCTATTGCTACATGGCTGAACCAATAAAAATGGCCTGAGAGGACAAGGCAGGGTGTTTGTAGCTTAAAGACAGTAAATCTTCATTCCAAACTTTGAATTAGGAAAAAAAAGTAAATAAGCATGGGAAGGTTATTCAAAACAGCCTGATCGAAATGCACTCTAAGAGATGTTGAAAGGTCACTTGACAGACTCAAGTAAAAAACAAGGATGCTAAGGCAGACTAAATCAGAAAGCAGAAATCACTTAGTTAATCAAAACTGGGATGAGAAAATATATTTAAAGAATTATCCAAAAAGGAAGATACAAAAAAGAGAAAAAAATAGAGGAGCTTTAAAAAAAAATGGAGGAGAATTAAAAAAAAAAAAAAAAAAAGTATATACACATCCAAAAAGTAATTGGAGAAAAAATGTAGTTCTCCTTTTCAGGCAATTTGACAAAAAAAGTCTGCAATCCTAAATATAATGAGTAACACTGAAAGTACACATTAGTATGTACACCTAGCAAAAATAAAATGTGAAAATTTATGAGTGAATATACTGATTTTCTTTATAGCTGTTTATTCTTAAATTTGAAAAAAAATTGTCCTTCACTAATGAGGTTTTGGTATGAGTAACAAATATAACCAATGGTTCTAGGAATCACACAAAGCCAAAAAAAGATAAATTCTAAAGAATACATCTATATCTAGAAGATAATTCTGGCTATTGAGGAACTTTCAGCTGATATTTGGATACATGATGAGGCATGCTAAGCTTATCTGCATTTACCTGATGAAAAGGTAATGTTTCATATTTTTATCCATTTCTTTTTTTTTTTTAATATACATATATTCTTTTCATAACAGAAGTATGAAGCTATGTTCCCAGATTTACCAGAGAGACATTGCTCCAGGAAACGGCTCTTTGGGGTTTTTTTTATATATAATGTGCTGGGACCAAAACTAATCCTTTGGTGTAAGGTAACACTTTTTTGCAGCTGCAGTGGAGCAGGGAATCTCAGCTTTTAATATAATGGTTTAGATCTTCAAAATATGTTTAATATATTCTGTAGTTCTCAAGAGTTTCAGTAGCTGAATGCAGAATATATTCTCTTTGGTATTTTTTAACAGTGATTGTCCTTTCAATTTGCAACAGTTTTTATTCTTCTCATGTCCGCAGCCTATTCCCACAGCCAATAAAAGCATGAAATACTATATCTTGAAAATTACTAATTATACATGTAATTTTACATTTCAGATATAGTATTTACACAATTTTTTAAATACTGCATTTGTTCAGATTAAATACTGAATTTGTTCAGATTTGTTGTTAAGGTTGAATATTAACCATTTTTTTTTCTGTAAGGTACTGAAAAGAAAGCTGCAGGACTATGTTTATATGCATTTGTGAGAATTGGTGGGGAAAAGGCATGGCATAGGAGGAAATCATGTACAGAAGACCCAACATTCATAGGATAAGTGAGCCATGACCAGAATCTCATAGGTAGCATGAGGTCTTGACTTATTTGAAGGTGGGGAGACTTGTATTTGACTTCCAAAATTGTCTGGTGCCTGGAGAGAATGAGAAGCATTCTGAATGGGCTGTAAAAGAAGAGCAAAACACATGGTAGTTTTCAAACAGCATGTTAGAAGCCCAGAAATGATGCTTGCAGGAAAGTACTAATCATTAATCATGATAACACAGGATTAACTTTTCTGCCTCAGCTGTTGCAAGCACCTGTTTAAATATTGTAGCATTCTCTGTCTAGATGTAACTCCTAACGATTCCACCATCTAGGTATTAGAATGCAGGAAGAGCTTCATACTTCTTGTTGAAAATTGATATGATGAGGGTGTTTCATCCTCAGGAAGCTATGATCTGGTAGATATGGCATAGTGGAAGGTGAAGGAGCTATATGAGAAAGGGAACAGCCTTCTTTGCATCAGGAATGATAAAAAAGAAAAAAAAAGAACATTCACAAAGGCTCTGCAGTGGCAAGAGTCTAGGAGCACAGACGTGAAGTTTGGTATGGTCTCTGGTGAATCGGAAAGGAGAGGACATGAATTTCCAGTGCATGGAGAAGCTTGGGATTTGTGGCAGTGGAAGCAAGGCTTCATCTCCCCCTACAAGGGTTTAAACCAATAGCCTTGACAAGAATGCACAGAAAGTAAATTCAGACGTGAGGATTCCGGGCCAGACTTCAAGTTAGGATCAGTCCACAGAAAAGGAAGTGAAAGGTGCTAGTGATTGCTGACTACCTCTTGCCTGGGGTAAAAGCATTAATTTGCCAGATATGTCTAGCACCACTTGAAGCAGCAAGGTATCTCCATCAGGACATGTAGCATTGCATAAGACACTGAGTTTAATGTGCTTCTGAATACTCTATCTTGCTTCTCAACCATGGCACAGACGATACAGCCAGAGAAAGTTGCAATATGACCATAGTTTTGTCACGGGCTTTGTGAGTGAGAGTAGGGGTACAGAGGCCCCAGTAATGTTTTCATCAGCCCTCCTGATCAAGATAAAACGAAAGGGAGATGTATCCAAGAGCTTGTCTATGCATCTAATATCACAACTAACATTTTTTTATTTTTTCCATTATGGTACCTTGTTTAGAATGAAGAGCCTAATCATGTTTGCAGGGTATTATATGATTGATGTCATGAAGACTTAGATGGACAACACAAGTATTTGGGGCAGGGATATTTAAATAGGTGTTGTGGTTGAACCCACCCAAAAACTGAGTCCTATATGGCCACTCACTCACACTCCTCTGGTAGGACTGGGAAGAGAATAAAACGAGTAAAAAGGAGTAAACCTGTGGTTTGTGATAAAGTCAATTTAACAGGTAAATAGGTAAAAGCCATGTGTGCAAGCAGTGCAAAACATTGCTTGCAAGGAATTCATTCACTACTTAACATGGTCAGGAAGATGCTCAGCCTCTTTCAGGAAAACAATGCCCTTTCATGTGTAAAAGGGTACATTGGAAGACAAACACCATCCCTGCAAATGTCCCCCATTTCCTCCTTCTCTCTCCAGATTTATAGGCTGAGCACAACCTCACACTGTATGGTATATTCCTGCTGTGGTCAGCTGTCCTGGCTCCATCCCCTTCCAACTCCTTGTGCATCCCCAGCCTCCTCCATGGTGTATTGGAGTGGGGTGTGGAGCAGAACTTGACTCTGTGTCAGTACTGATGAACAATAACAAAAACATCCCTGCGTTATCAACACTGTTTTCTGCACAAACCCAGAGCACAGCCCCATACTAGCTACTGTGAAGAAAATTAACTCTATCACAGCCAAAAGCAGCACAATGGGAAAGACAGAGAATGGATCTCAGCACTCCTTCACTATGCAAAATTAAATACAAAGTCAGAGATATGGTCTCTTGAACATCTCCAAATCATAATCAGAAGGCGAAAAAACACTTGGGAAGTCCTAGCAGATCTTCTGAGCAGGAGGTGGTAGTACATGAGGCTTTCTAGAAATAAGTAGCAAAAGGCTTACACTCAAAGGAATTAATTTTCATGGCATATTTTGCTGGCACGTACTTTTCCTGTGAAGTTAACTGCAATGAAGCTATAGTGCTCTAGATACCATTGGTGATGATTCCTTAATATGAATGCTACAGAGGTTGACCATGGAAAATGGTCTATTTGACTTTGCTCACAAGTAAGGAGGAACTGACTGTAAATGTGGCCACAAATGGCTGAGCTACAACAATTGCAAGATGACAGAGTTGTGGACAAGATCCACATGAAGACTGAGAAGGTAATCTGGAGAATAAGGACTCTGGACTTGTGGAGAACAGACTTTAGCTTATTCAGGGAATTGCTAGGCAGAATACCCTGCCAAGTATAGATGAAGGAAACCTAAGCAAGTATCTTCCTGATGATTTAAAATGCAAAAAATGAAAGACTTTTACAAGATATGGGGTGAATAGGCAAGAAAATGTAGTATGAAAACTACTCGAGTACTGAGTAACAAAATCAGAAAGGTCAAAGTTCTAGCTAAAACTAGCAAAAGGTAATAAGAATAATTATTTTGCTTTGAACTCTTTTTGGGGTAAAAATAATCACAGTAAACTGCATTGGTATAACAGTTTGTTAATCATACATTACTCTCACTATGACAGGTTCCCTATCTTATAGGATGACTAAGTTTTTTACCCTGTGGCAAAGTATTGTAACATTACATTTCTAGATAGATTATTGAACACAAGAAGACAATCAATAGGAGGAAATAGGGTTATGGTAACAATTATGTTGTATTAATTAATTCCTGTAAGGAATTAATGAGCCTGCCCATAAGCTTATCCTACTTGATATTGAGCAAAACTAATCTTACGGATGGACAATTCCATGGACTACATTCCTACTTTTTCTTAGTTTCTATTAAGCTAAGCTGAGAGAAAGGGCTCAGCATTGAGAATAGTTGCCGTTATGCCTGAATGATTGTCTGGCATTATTAAAAAATGTGAGTTTTAGCCCATCTGCAGTGCATTTTAGGACTCACTAGGCACTCAGCAAATTTTCAGTGCTAGATTTGAGCTAAAAATAATGCCACATGGCAGGTTAAAGCTGAAGATTAAAGTTAGTTGAAAAATACAAGTCTCTGAAAAACAACTCTGCTTGTAACAGACTCAAGAAAATTGCTGTTCTCAGTTTGTAAAATGGAGTACCTGGCTAATGCAAGAGATAGAGAATTTCTCCTTGTAATTCTAGCACACTACCCAGAAATGCAAACCCTGATTATTCCCAATTCAGTTAATGAGCTTTATTTCTTGTCTGGTCTCATTAGGGAGCTATCGACTCTGATGTAAAACAGTTCTCCCAGCATCTTCTTTGGCTCCGCTTTGCATAAATAACAAGTAGATGTCTGTTGGGTTCATTTCTAAGCTGCTGCCAAGGTGGTTTGCTCAAAAGGCAAATTAAGAATAAAACTCTCCCCACAATAGCACCTCTGACTACAAGTCATCCAAGGTACTGTGAACTAAGGTACCACTACATGAACTAAGATAGAAAATGAAATAATACATTCTTTACTGAAGTGGGTTTTCTGGCTTTTAGGGCAAATTTTCTTGTTCTTGTGGAATTAAAATTTCTTGGAGACTAACAAGGCAAATTTTCAGATGTTTGCCAATAATCTTCAGTGACAGTTCAAGAATTAGGCTTATGTATATTTACAAGTAGGTCTAAGTGACCCATAATTGTTAATAACAGTGAGGAAAAAAACGAGTGGGGATGTTTTTCAAAATACTCATTTCCCTAGAGAAATATTTTCTGTGCATCTTACCTTCATGTAAGTTGAATTATACTGAGGACAGACACAGACTTGAGTAGTGCTTTTTAAATTATATGTTGAAGTCTAAATATGTTTGGGCTGTGGACATGTAGTATGGCATAAGATGACCTATAGAAAAATTTCAAAGGAGAGAAATGGTGTTGGTTTTAAATTATTGCCCTCTTCTATAATGGACATGTGTTTTCTGAATAAAATGGCAGAACATAGCAAAGTCAACATACTCATTATTTGCAACATTATATATGTTAAATGTAAAATGGATAACCTAAAATGCAGCTTCCAAAAGAGAGAACTGTATTGTGTTGTAAAATAACTGGATGAAAATAAACTTCTGTATGAATAATTGTAAGGATATTTTCATTACCCTTCTGCGTCTTTTGCAGATATCCTGTTTCTAACTCTGATAATTTAGTGTCACAAATGGATAGAATTCGATCCCAAAAGAACTAATAAAATTACATTTGAAAAGTAATAATTCAATCATACACTTTAATTCTTAAAAAATTACTAGGGCCATTTTAAATTATTTTTTCTGAAAATAATTTCCCAGCTAATTACAGGTTTCTGATATTCACTTTGAAGTGGAAGCAGCTCCAGCTACAACAGTGTGTTCATGAAGATCTTGAGGTTGCTCTGAAACTATTAAGAAATCCTATCTACTATTCTAGTTTATTACAGTGTTTTCTGTGTGATTACATTATTTTGAAATATCAGAAAAAATGAAGGCTCCATTTCAGGCACCTCTGGATTTTTCTTATTTCTGGATTCACACATTGCACAAAGGATGCCTCACGTACAGGATAGATCAATTAGCCCCCTTTGCAATCATGACATTCTGTGGACAGACTGAGGTGAGGATTACTGGTAGTCTTTTTTTTTAAATCTTGCTGAAAGAAGAAAGATAGAAATTATAACAATAACCCTTATGTTAAAGCCTGTGATTTATAGTTGGTGTTAAAACACTAAATGCTGAACAGAGATCCTTTTTATGTGTAGGTATTTTAAAAACGATTTTATTAAGATAGAAAGCATCAGACTCTTTGTATGAATTAATTTTCTGAGGGCTGTTACTCCAAAGCAAATTTAGTAACTGTGGTGATGTTGGCTACGAAAGGAAATGAGGAAGAAAGAGAGGAAGAACAGAAAGATCCTAGGTGTAATTCTTAAAAGTAGTACATAATATTGACAATGTCTTTGGCTTCCAAAATGGTCCACACAAGTTGTATTGCTATTAAAAATTACAACATATGGAAACAGAGTTAATTTACACGTGCAAAATGCATCTGGTGGTAGAGTCTGCCTTGCTGATGTGATGTGGTGGTGTTATAGTTTTTATAACTATTGAGGTTTCCAGAAGACTGTCAATTATTTCTCACAATGTGAAATTTCTACTAAATTTCTAAAATTGAAGGTCATTCTCTGAAAGCACATAGTAAACAATTGGGGGTTTTGTTTTGGTTTGGATTTTTTGAGAACAAATGTGTGTATCACACTGAGGGAGTTCTGTATGTATTCAAAATGAGAAAAATAATTTTGAAAACTTAAATTTAAGTACACAGGTGTGTTAGCAAGCATTTTATTTTCCAGTAAATCTGACATTCTCCCTGAAATTTATCAGAAGGCAAGTATTAGCTAACAAATTTTTCTTTTAAATTTGGATATTTGTTTTGATTTTATTCTGCCCATTTTTCAGCTAACTGAGAAACAGTATAAACCTTTTCTTTTTTTCTAACCACTTTGGTTTTCAAAGGTAAAAAAGACATAGATGCAACTAGAGTCAGTTGTAATTATCTAAATTTTGCTTTTTTAACATCTTCTAAATTCCAAAGATTGACTAAAAAGAAGATGGTTTGGCTTTATCTCAAAGGATATTCAGTGTATTTGGTCAATTCTAGAAATGTCTTGCTTGAAAAACCATTTGAACAGCTGTAAAAGAGAACAGCCCTCTGCATCTCCTTTGAAATAATGACATCCAGCCTGAAAACAGTCAATGACAAAATGTTAGAAAGCACAATTCAGCAATGCTAGGTCTGAAAGTAAGGAATATCCCAAATAGCAGTGCATTGTTCCTTATGTCTTTCTTATTTTCAATATTGATTGTGTAGGTATGCTCTCAATTCAGCAATACACTGTTTTTGTAACAACTGACTATCATAGGAGGGTTTATTCTTTGATTAAAATAATAGGATAAGAATGAACAGAGGTTGATACCATTCCTAGCCCTTTCTTAGACTTTATTACATGACCTTGTTCAAGACGATGCAATCGTAGTATAGATATGCATATAGTATCTACTTCAAAGGTGACACACATCTTCTTTCACTGATGATAGGATCGCCACCTCATCATCATATCGACTGCTTTAGAGAATACTTCCACAAGACAACATCTCTTTTTGACTTCTGGTGAACAATGAAATATACTTTGAATTATATGGAACAGATTTTTATAGAAGAAAATGTCTTCTTTTACCTTAAAGTTTTCAGATTGTATGAAAACTATAGAACTGCTAACCTTTCAAAAATCATTTTCTAGAATTTATTTTTTTTTTAGAAAGACAGCAAGCTCAATTACCTTTGCCATATTGCAAGAGTTTTGTTGCCCAGAACTCTAAACTAAAAGTAGCTTACCATGGGGTAAAATGTGTGGCTAGTTATGATTTGTTCCAAATAATCCTAATATATTCATAGGTAGAAATTATTTATATTCATAAAATTTGAAAACACGGGTGAGGAAAGACTTTGTTGAACTGGTCTGAATTTCAGCCCAATTTAGTTAACAGTAAATCTGACAAGCTTTCTAAACTATGCCACAAAGGCATAAGCAATATTGTACTTTCTCAATGCTTATACTGGGCTTTCAAACTTGATTATGGCGTATTTTGCACCCGTATGGTCTGGAAGTTCTATGACAGCTGTCATACTTGACATTCACAGCTACTACAAAGCTGCACAATTCTGAATACAAAAATGATGCCCAGGTAGAGTTCCCTGAAATCTATTTATAAACATTTTTCAAAGATTCAATGCAGATACTAATTGCATTTCTTAATGCCAATGCAAATATTCAGAATATTACTAAAAAATTCTCTAAAGATTTAGTTTAAAACAATTAGATCAATTAAAAATAAAAGAAAAGACAATTTGTTTTTTTCTTTTCAAACTCAGTGTCAGAATTACTCGGAAATTTTTGTCCATAGTTCAATCCACTATAAATTATCCTATTTCTTAAATATCAATAACATCAGCATGCCAGTGAAGCACAGCAAAATTGAATGAATTAATTAAGAATTAATTCATTTGGCTACAAGTGTGGATATAATTAAAGTCAAGTAGCTATAAGTGTCTGGGATTTTTCCTTTGCTGTGAATTGTATCTCAAACTGGAACTTCAGAGAAACCAGCTACTGTTATCAGAATGGAAGGAAATTGGTAGTGGAGAGTTTATATACTGCAAGGACTCAATAAATGGAAAGCCACCTGTGATGATTTCAGCTGTTCAAGTGAAATTATGATTTCAATTGATAAAGGGGAAATAATTAAATATTTAATTTTAATAATTTTATTATGAATTATTTAGCAAATTAACAAATACTGAGTTTTCAAAGCAATGCTTGGATATACAGTGATTTCACTTTTAATTTTTGTTGCATGCTTATGAAAAATACTTATACATTAATTTTATGCTTGATTTATTAGCATATGGAACAGGTAGCCCATTTAAAAAAATTTTGCATGTTGTACAACATTTCAACTCCCTTTTATATTTCTCTCCCTTACATGACATTTATAGAGAAAATATTATTACAGCTCTACATTTTCCTTTGAGAAACAAACACTTAGGCTGCTTTTGTGAGTTTTAAATAAGTTTTTGATAATGGGGCTTTGTAAATATTTGCAACACTGTAGATGAACTATCCTAAAAGGCATATAACTAACAAATTAAAGAGACATTGCAATTCTGCAGTAATGATTACCAGTAATTGCATATTAATACTATATAATTAATATTAATAGGGATAAATAAAAAATAACCAAACTACACTGTTTTTTACTAAACTTTAATCTGGATTCCAAAATTATTGAATTTTATCAAAATAAATAACTATATTTACCTGTAGATTCTTCTATAAATTCTCTACAATTCATTTAAACTCACAACTGATGAATGAAGACTAATGAAGAGTAATCCTATTAGAGTTTTATAAAATATTAATAGTTTTTGTTATAATCATTGCTTAGAGTGGGCATGAATAAAGGAAAGGAATTTACTCTGTAAGATAGGAAACAAAAAAATGTTCATGTTACTACTGTTAAATACAGGGTGTGGAATATAGGGCAAACTGTTAGTTACTCTGCATTAACTTGGTGCTATAGTTTTCCATAATTATATTGAGTAAGTTGAGATATGAGACTGTTCATGTCTGCATGCATATGTTTGTATTTACACACACACATTTTACAAAGAGCAAAGAGCTTCTGGGACAGAGAGAACCAGGCAAAATATTAAGAACACCTGACTGCTGTGATTTTTCATAAGGATGTATTTTTAAATATATACACTGTATACAAATATGTATTTACATAGACATATAACTGCAGTTTCTTTTTAGAGTTTTAATTAGCTTTTATGCTGAGATTATAAAAAAAAAAAAAGAGAAAGGCATGTCTCACTTCTCCTTACAGCAAGAAAAGACTGTGGAACAATAAAAGATAACATCTCACAACTTGCCCTTTCAAACAGAATTGTTGGAAAACTCATAACATTTCATTTGCTGCTGTCATAAGTCAGCAAGAGCCACTCCAGAAGTTTACAAAACAAAGGACTTAAAATTAAGAGAGCACTCGTCTGCATTTTTTTGCTGAAGAGAATTGCATAATTGATAGAAAGAACTGTTCCTGTTATAAATTCATAATGACATTTTTTAGATAGAGGATATGAGGTCTCATTATTCCTACAGTAATTGGCATTGATCTAATCTCACTTCTAATAGAATGGAATTAAAATAAATTTCATCAAAGTCCTATAAATCATTTGGATTTCCATTTCTCTGGATTTCTTTTCTTTTTCTTGTATCACAGAATCAGTGATACAAGTCTTCAGCCTCTCTGTAGTTTTCTGATGTCACACACAGAAACATGACATTCCAGGACCATTTAACTTAGAAGGAACCTCAGGAGGACTCTACTTCCACCTCTTGTTCAAAGCAAGTCAGTTGTGAGATCAGACCAAGTTGCCCAGCGTTTTGTTCAATCAGGTCTCAAAAAATGCCAAGGATGAAGACTGCACCACCTTTCTGAAGCCACCTATTTGAGTTCCTGACTGTCTCCATGAGCAAAAATGCTTCTCCTATATGCAGGGAATATGTCTATTGTTTAAACTTACGGTCACTATGTCTTATCCTCCTGCCCTGCATCACTGTGATGAGATGACTCCATTTTTCCTTCAGCAAGGTGTATTACTGTTAGGATCCTTCAAATTCAGCTCTTCTCCAGGCTGAACCAGCTCCACCCCACCACCAGTTTACTGGCTCCCTGCTGAACATACTCCAGTTAATCAGTATCTTTATTGAGCAGAGGGTCACAAAACTGACAGCCTAATGACCAGTGAGGAGAGGGGAATAACCATTCCTCTGCACCTCCTGACCATGCTAGCACCGCCCAGGTTGCTCTTGGCTACTTTGCTTTCAGGGTACACTGCTGGCTCATGCCCAACCTTCTATCAAGCAACATCGCCTTAGAGCCCTCTCTGCCAAGCTGTCCCCCAACTGGTGTGGTCCCAGACCATGTCATGACCAGAGCAAGAACTGGCATTCGTTGATGAATTTCATGAGGTTCCTGGCAGCCCATTCCTCCTCCATCTTGTCCGGGTCCCTCTGGTTTGCAGCTCTAGCAGAAAGTATCAGCTGTTCTGTGTCACTTGATGCCATCTGCGAACTCAATGAAAGTGAATGTTGTTACATTGTCAGCTAATGCTTTTTGTTTAACAGTCATTCAGAGGAAAAAGCTTACTCTTAGTAAGAATAGAAGTGAAGATTGTATCTGATTATTGTCCTTCCATATGCATGTTTATGGGGAGTTTATATTTCGGTCGGCCTCGGGAATGTTCTTCTGATTATTTTTCTTGGAGAATGTTGCAGCAAAACTTTCTGTATACTAATTATTTTGTTATAAAATTCAATATGTTTGTATATTTGACAGAAGAGTCTTCTAAAAGTTAATCAGAAAACTATGTAACTATTATCTCTGATGAAAGGTGTCTTTTTGCCTTGATGAGTCAATATTTAGGTTCATGGATCAAATTTTTAATCATCTATTTCAGCACTTGAGTGGCACAAGTAATTGTGTTGCAGTTGTCTATATCTCTTTATATCATCTAGATATATATTGATATTTACCTATATCAGTGATTTAGATATCAGTGTGATGACAGTGTTTAGAAGACTGGTAACACAGGCCAGTCTTTGCTTTAAAGTGATGCTTTACTAATTCCATTCATTAACGACACTCTTCATGATAAGGTTTGATTTTTATGTATTATGAACCACTATCACTACAAATAAAAATCTGTCAGCCTTCAAAAAAATTCAGAAAACAGTAATTTAGCTGTGAGCTGCTGTTGACACATGGTTAGTATTGATGTCTGTAGTCCTTGATAGTGTTCAGCATGGAGGTCAAGGTGATGAGATTTGATAGCTCCTTTGCTAGAATGATTGGAGCTGAAAAAGACTTTTCTTTCTTCTCCATTGCATCATGTTTGCTATTCATATGATGTTTTCCTCCTCTTGAAACGGGGATCTCTGTTGTTCATGATACTATTTCTCTTGGTTTCAGCTCACTTGAATAAGACAAATTGAAACAAGATAATAATTCATCTCATGCAAGAATCTCTTAATTTTTATTTAGTGAATAAGTTTCTTATTAAATGATAAGTATATATATATTTGCATAGCACACCTATACTTTATTATTTGGTCTGAATATATAATTCACAGCTTGTAAAAAGGAAAGTGCATACAAAAAAGGGGAGAAATATTTTTAACATTGTGTTTCGGCACAGGTCACGGTGCTTTTCACTATAGATTCATGCCACTATCAAGCACCTTTTCTTTCTTGTCATATTTGTGCTTGCTAAGTTTACAAAAGCTGTATGACACTGATGTATTCCTACAGAGATACTGACAAGTACATGTTTTTTTCAACTACTCAGAAGTTAAAAAGTCTCACACTGCTGCATTCAGATGTAATATGGTGTCATTGATTTAAGCTTAAACCTGTGAGGAGGGGTTTAGTAATCTGATTTCTACCCTCTTTTTTCCTACCAGCTGGTTTAATAATGCCAGAATCAAAGGTAATTTAAATGGAAAACTTTCAAAATTTAGAGGTAGGCATATATTCCTTCAGTATCCAGAATAATTTACAAAAATTTTAGTAGGCTTTTCACAGAAAAAAACACAAATTTAAAGTTCTGTAGCAAACCCTTTTTTCCCTTTCTTGTCATGCTTAGGGATATTTTCCATACTCTAAATGTAGGGAAATGTGGTACAAAGCCAACCATTCTCACCTTTTGTCTGTCTTTCAAGTAGATATGTTCAAAAATTGAAGCTCTTGTATTCACTACCTTAAAATCCAGTCAGTTTGCATTCTAACTTCTTGTCTTTTTTCTTGACTTAAATATTGGTCCATTGTGTGTCTTTACATATTTAGATCAATTTTTATCTGATATAGCATAAAATTTGCTTGTTCTTAAGAAAATCATTAGTTGGATTATTGTAAGATTAAGAATTATATTTTCTGTCACTGTAGATGTAAATTAAGTTTCATCACTTCATTATTATCCTGGACTTAATACAAATGGAACTGTAGACATCCTTGTCGAATGTATATAAAACAGATTTAGAAGTATGAAAAACAAGCATAGTTAATGGGTTTGAAGGTCAAAGTCAAGCTAATATATCTCTTAAATTATTTTGAAAGTTTTGTTCTGAAATTTTTTCAGGCATTTAGATACTCTGTAGTTCCAGTTTAGGCATAAATGGAAATATAGCAGTAGTCTTTAAAGTATATTTTTAAGCACTTCAACGTACATTTCCTAATTTTGAGGTGCCTTGGCTTTCTAAAAATCCCATTGAAATCAACACAAGTTGGAGAGACAGAAAGGTAAAGAACAACAAAAATTTTATTCTAGATATTTAAAATTTTACTTCTTTCCCACTGGTATTTCTTTTAATTCAGGACTGTATAGTCCTAATAAGATAGTTGTTAAATACCGGATAAAATATTTGAACACTTACAGAATAGCATTCCTTCTAAATATTTTCCATGATGAATCTGAATAAGTTTTTTCTGCATTTATAAGAATATTTATGTCTAGTTCATAAAATGAGCCCTATATATATTGACTTTTCATATGAAATTATCTACAGTGAGAGAGGTCAGATTTTTTTAATGTTATCCCAATACTGATTTAAAACAAGCCTCCAGAGCACAAGTGTCTTATTTATTGGCTTGTGCTGTTAGTTAGATGAAACCAGAAGTCTCTAAGCAACCAAAGTTCAGTCACTCATAACTTTATTCATTAGTGGTTGTAAGGTAATTCCTAACTCAACTCATGAGGCTTTATCAGTGTTAATCTACTATTCCGTCTATTCAGCTTGCAGTATATTGAGAAACTCTAACGTGTGTTAATTAACCTCTTGAGTATTGCAATTTCCAGGTAACCAGATTAATTCACCCAGCAAATCTACCAGAAGTCTACCTTTCGGTGTGGTGGTGGTTGTTTTTTTTTTTTTTTTTTTTTTTTTTTTTTTTTTTTTTTTTTTTTTTTTTTTTTTTTTTTTTTTTTTTTTTTTTTTTTTTTTTTTTGTTTGGTTTGGTTTGGTTTTGTTTGTTTGTTTGTTTGTTTTTGGTTTGGTTTGGTGTTTTGTTTTTGTTTTGTTTTGTTTTACTTTCAAATGGCTTTTAGATTGTGGAAATGTTAAAACTTTGATGGTATTATGATATTCAGTAAAAATGAGGTTGCTGGAGCTATCTCAGATAATTCATGCAGAATTATGCCAAAGTCAAGAACTAAAAAATTCATGATTTCAACTGAAATTGTCAAAAAAATTTTCCACAGTATTTTTCATAAGTTGCCTGTTTAAAAATAAAACTTAACATGAGATGCAGACAAGATTGATTTCAGATTATGTTTATTTTACAGGATCCAGAAGTTTAGTGATAGAACTAGATTCACGTGAAGACAAAAGGCCTCATGTCTTTGTATTTTGTGCAGGGGGATATAATTACACAGTTAGTACCACCTGAACACAAGGTAGGATACAATGATTGAAATCACCTTTGAATTAAGCACCAGGAGACCAAAGGAATGCATAGATCAGAACGAAAATAAGGTGCCTGACAGATAATTAAAACATGGATTAGAATTCTTCTGTATATATAGAAAAATGCACCGCATAAAAAACTTAAACTGGAGTCATAGATAAGAACTAGACAGTGCTTAACAAAAAATCGCAATTAAAAGAATTGTATAACAAGCTTCCATAAAACTTCTTGATCATTGCATTCTTACACAATAGCTTTTCAATATTACAGCTTGATTAGAAACATTTTATAAAATAGGAGTATGGATGACACCCTTATTATAAGTTTAAGATCTCCTTGAATCCTGACCCCCAAGATAATATAAATACAGGTAAATATACAATATTTATAAATTTTTATATATATTATATAATATATAATATATCAATACTAAAGTGCTTGAGAGTTTGTATTATCCACATAATTACAGGACTGCTGGTCTTAATAGCAATAATGAAAATTGATGGAAATATATGTTTTCAACAATTCTTCGATATAATTTCTTTGTGGAAAATTTCAGCCATATTCCAGTGTTTCAATCAAAAGATACTTCTTAAAACAAGTAATCAAGTATTAATTTGTCTTTCTATACTGCACAAATACTGCACCAAAAATTAGTTAAACTGATGTGTGCTAAAAAGATATTGCATCACCTTACCAAGTTCAGAAAATATCACCAAAGAGATTTGTTCTATATATGGGTACAGCATTAATAGATAGTTACAATGAAAAATCATTTGTCATTCAGAAACTCTTTTATACTACTGGGTAACTTTGCTATTTTTCAAATTGATCAAAAGTTGCCATTTGTAACACTGATAAAGTTCTTAGGTACCAAAATAATTCCTATTCAACATTTTCCTCCAGGAGTATATTTGCCTAAAGGCAATATTAAATCAAGTTGTATTTTCCTAAACAACCCATATTATTTTCTATTCATATGAATCTTATGATACATTATTTTACTGGTGTTTGGAGTTTTAGATTGCAGTAATCATAGTTTCTCTTCTCATTAGAACTTTCTCACATAATTAAAAAAAGAAAAAAGAATGTGCTGAGCCCATATAATTATATCCCTTGAGAATAAGACATAATTGTTGAGAATGTTAAAACTCTAGGCTATAGGGAAGTGCTGCATTAAAAAAAAAAAAAATCTGTAAAGAAATAACCAAGGATTACAATTGAATTATCCTTTTCTTTCATTTTTATTTATATATTTCTGGTTGTGTTTGTATCAAAATCATGTTTATCTACTGATGACAAAAATTTATTATGAGGTGTAAGATAGATAAACAGCTTTCTGTGAAGGCAGTGTCTTTCCTATTGATAGATTTGTGACAGTCCCTGTCATGACATCTGCTACCTTTCTTCAGGAGTGTGTTGAAACAGACAGAAATATCAGAGTGCTCTGCTTACACCCAAAATGTCAGGAAATGGAATAATATTGTTATTTATTATAACAATATGTGAGAGGAAATTATATTTAATTCTGTCATCCTATTTAATACCATCTGTATTGAAAGATTTCACAGTTGCCGATTATTCTCTGGCTTTTATCCTTAAAATTTCTTATTACATACACTGTAGTTACCATCCACAGTGTTTCTTGGCACAGATCTGAATATAAACTTTTCCTTACCTAAGTGGTACAGTTTTTATGGCCTTTGCAAAAGAATTATAAAGTGATGCAAACAAATCTGTTGTATTTTATTTTTAGTTATTTTCTAAACCATCAGTTTAGCTATACTGTTCACTACTCAGTAATGATAGATACAAAGGTAACACCCTCCTGGAAAAAAAAAAAAAAAGATAAAAAATAGTAGACTGGTATTCCAATTGAGTTATTCAGAAGATTCATATTTTCTTTCTTTGTCTTCCTAGTCAGAAATGTGTATAAACAACTGTTTTCTCTGAGGATTGTGGTATTTGGTCAGATGTCTCAAGAACAGGTTTAATTCTTGCCTAAAAATGGGATGAAGAATCTTTGAAGTCCATGAAAATTTTTCACATTGATTTGATACAGGACTTCCCTATGAGAAAATTTACACTAAAAATGTTGTCTCTTGGTGGAGTTTGTGTGTGTGTGTGTATTTGCTTTTTCTCCCTTTTTTCCCAGTAGCAAACATAATGACCTGGTGACAACACTATTTCTTTTTTGGTGCTTTGTCATGCAAGGCATTTGTGGTACTAGGAGCTTAATTTATATTACATCACACCAATTTCTATTGTGGAAAATCATTACTGCTTCCATTTCCCTTAATTTTCTTCCTTTGATTACTGGTAAATGAAGTTACTTTACAAGAAACAGCAAATTAAAAAGAAAACAGCAACATTCATAATTATTTTAATACATATTGACTCTATTTAAAGTAGGAAAAAGAAACCAAATATATAACTTGTTAAACTTGTTTTTCATATTCTGTGCTGTCTGAATTGTACATTCCAATCAGCTAACAAGATTCTTCTTCCTGAAAAGTGAAACAATAATTTTTTTTAGTTTAGAGTTTAAATCTTGATTGTCTTGAAACTATGCCTTGTATATTTCATTCTTATTTTCCTCCCTGTCCCCTCCCTGCCCCGTATCTTCAGAGCTAAAAGGTACTGTGCAGCTTTGGTGCTGGTTAGTCCATTTTCCCCTTCCTTTGTTAGGTCTCTTCTGATTCCCAATATCCTTCCTAATTGTGACCATTTCTCTATTTTTGTCTGTGGATGTTTTCTCCTAGATTAATTCCTCCTCAATTTATCTTGGTGCAAAGTTCAGAAAGTCTTTCTGCTTTTCTCTTTTTTTTTTTTTTTTCCTCAGCTAAAATATTATTTAATTCCTTAAGGAGTGCTTTTCATTTTGCATGTTTGCCATTTGGAAAATGAAGTCCTATTTTCAGCAGACTATAACAGTTTGGGTTATAGACTTACCTCACTTTGCTGTGCCTGTTCCGTTGCATTTAGGTTACATTTATTGTAATAGACCATATTTTGTAAGCCAAACATCTGTTAAAATTTAAAAAAAAGATAACTTCTCATTTCTCTCTGACTCTATTTTAGTGAACCTGTATTTAATTAAGCATAAATTCCACTGTTTGAGCCTGGGAGGGAGTCATGAACAGCGATGGGTGATGCTTGTGGACACTAGAGGACCTGAAAAGATGCATCGTTAACAGCCTGTACCTACAACCCCAACTGCACTCTCATAATATGCAAAATATGCATGCAGTGGCATTCCAAGCAGCATGTATCCTCACAGTAGAAGAAAATGTTAATATTTTTCTGCAATACTGACTCACACTATTTCTTGAATACAAAGAACTGTGAAAA
Source organism: Struthidea cinerea (assembly GCA_013397865.1). NCBI lineage: Eukaryota > Metazoa > Chordata > Aves > Passeriformes > Corcoracidae > Struthidea > Struthidea cinerea. Next base: position 224,837 of record VZTI01002183.1, on the reverse strand, counting down.
CAAATATAATGCTTGTTTTCTGAATCTCTATTAAGTGTACAAAGAATTGAGTTTTAGTCATCCTAATAGGTTCAGGCGCAGTGACTTCTTTAGGAGTTATAGGGTTTAATGTCCCCAAACATGCATTTCGTATCTAGCTTTTAGTCTACTAAAAGACTTCTCTCCGGGATTGATGTACAAAAGTCTAACACATGACAAGCATAACTTTTTTATTACATTATAGATCGTGGGTTTGACATATCTTATAGACTCCCTATTTTTTCCGTACTACTGGGTCAATTAAGTCAAGGCTCTTGTTTTCTTATACCATTATTATATGTAGTCATTTTAATTTGAAGCAGTTAATCTGCATCTGCTTCAAATTTACTGTTTTCTCTACCTAGCTTCATTTTGTCCAGACAGTATTTCCTGACCTTTTCCTAAACTGAAATCTAAATCTTAAACTCTCTTCAAGGATTTGATGACATGGCTCTAAAAACTTGAGCTATTGTGGTAATACAGCTAGAAAGCAGAGATCAGACCTGGCAATTTTATTTAAGCTATCCACCCAGATGCACCCAAAATATGGTTGACTAAATGAATTGAAAAGAAATATCTGAGGAGAGAACAATCAGAGAACAAGTTGTTAATTTTCTTTGTGCTTTATGTATTCTTATTAAATTCAGGGGTAATTGCGCTTAGATTTGTAGGACTAATACTCCAAGATGCACACACTTTGCCACACTCTACCAAATGCCTTTTTAAAATCAATAAAAACATTATGTAGTTCCCTTATCTTTATGCTCAAGTAATTTCTCAGTTAGTTGTCATAGAATAAACATCTGCTTAAATCTCCTTGGCACAAACCCCCACTTGTTATTCTGCCAGCTGATGCCTGATGTGTGCTTTGAGTCCACATTGTATCACTCTTAGGAATCATTTTGCCAGGATAACTTAACAGATGCACAGTATTTAATGTTGTGGGTTTTTGTTGGTTTTTTATTAATAGATATTTCACAAAGACATAGAATAATAGAGTTCTCCAAGTTTCACCAGATGTGTCATGGATTTCTTGCTGTTAGTATATTCTATCCTTACAGAGCACTGTCTTCTGGGATCTTTGTATTACCAGACTATTATTTTTAAGAGGAATTAAATTGTATGTCCTATTCTATCTTTATAGATGTCTGGGATTTATACTATTGCAGTTGAGAAAATATTTATATTTTATTCTAAAATATTTCTCACCTTGTAATCTTCTACTTTTCAGACTTTGTTTTACTGATCTTTTCTACCGCAATATCTACATAAGTAAATTTCTTGCAGCCATTGTCTATTTACAGAATCACAGAATCAATTAGGTTGGAAAAGACCTCTAAGATCAGCCTATGACCAAACACCACTATGTCAACTAGACCATGGCACTAAGTGTTATGTCCAGTCTTTCCCTGAACACCTCCAGGGATGGTGACTCCACCACCTCCCTGGAAAGTCCATTCCAATGTCTAAACACCCTTTCTGCGAAGAATTTCTTCCTAACGTCCAATCTAAACCTGTGCTGGTGCAGCTTAAAGACTGTATTCTGTCTTCCTGTCACTTGTTACCTGTGAGAAAAGACCAACCCCCACTTGGCTACAACCTCCTTTCAGGTATTTGTAGAAAGCAAGGCCTCCCCTGAGCCTCCTTTTCTCCAGGCTAAGCAACCCCAGCTCCCTCAGCCACTCCTCGTAGGGCTTGTGTTCCAGACCCTTCACCAGCTCCTTTGCCCTTCTCTGGACACGCTCCAGCACCTCAATGTCCTTCCTGATGGGGGGCCCAGAACTGGACACAGGATTTGAGGTGTGGTGTCACCAGTGCCGAGTACAGGGGAAGAATGACTTCCCTGGCCCTGCTGGCCACACTATTGATGATACAGGCCAGGATGCCACTGGTCTTCTTGGCTACCTGGACGCAGCTGGCTCATGTTCAGTTGGCTGTCGACCAGCATTTCTAGGTCCTTTTCTGCTGGACCACTTTGCAACCACTCTTCCTCCAATCTGTATTCACTCATGACATTAAAGTCATAGTGTTAAGAAATTATTAAATTGAAGAATCAGATGTTTCCCTTAAAGACACAGAAAAATTACTTTCTTTAATGTGTTTATCTATGTTTTGTTAAAAAAATGTCTGCTTAGTGACAAGGAAGTACAAGGACACTCTGCATACAAAAAATATTCTTAGGGAAAAAAGCATTCTATTTTAGCTCACTATATACGTGCAATATATATGTAAATTTCAGTCTATTGAAAATAACAGGCATGTCAACACCCACGGACATCATTAATGTGCACCTAGACAAATGTACCTAATGTATAAGATCTGGTTTTCCTCCATCAGGATGTTTTAAGAAGTTTCGTGGTGAAACCCACAGGGATATTAAAATCTACCTGTCCCCCTTCTTATCAGGATCCCTCTTACTTCAGATTCATAGACCCTCATGAACAAAAGTCAACAGATTTTGAAAGAGGGATGCAATAGCACTCCAGTATCAAACAACTTCACTGTTAGAGAAATAGAATTTTCAAACTAAATATACTGACTGCGATGGAATTTGAACTATGATTCCAGGCATATGCTTTCCTCATCAGACCAATTAGATTATGTCATTCAAAGAATTACAGTCAACAGGCTCTTCAGAGGCAACGTGTCAGTGCATGATAGACTGCATTTATATTGTTGAAATTGGATAAATTACTGAAGTACTGTTTTTTATTTATTTATTTCTGTGTGCAAATAATTTATGAAATTTATCTTCCTCAGTTTAAAGGCCTTAGAGTATTATTCAGACTACTAAATATCACCATCTCAGACAGGAATGGTGATAGTTTGGGGCAACACCGCATCTATAGTCCTGAGATCAAACTTTTATAACAACCATTCCTCTATCAGTTACTTAACTGGTAAAAACATACGAACATTAAAACTTGCATAACTATAACTTTAGGATTCTGGGCACTATGGTAGAGGTATCTTGGATTACCTTATGTATTTGAGTACAACTGTATTTGCAAAAATTTGAATGTGTGATGTATCACTGACTGAGTCAAGAACTTAACAGTTTTGAATCATTACAACTGACACAAGGGAAACTAATTGTTTCATAGCTCAAAAGATATACACAGGCATAATTTTAAATAGGAGAATGTTAACTGAGATTAAGGTCCCTACATTATTACTAATGATCACTTCAAACAGAAGGAAATCTTTTATTATATGCATCTTTGCTCTTCAAATTAAGTTCATTCTGATACCATTTGAAATGACAGTGGAGGTGAAAGCTGTAAGTAGTCATTTTAGCTGATGCATTGAATTTATTGTGCAAGTTAATGAATGTCTCCTGATTTAGTCCAGATTTCTGGTTTCTCATCATGCAATAAAAGGAAAAAAGTACCAGCAGTAATTGTACAGAGTATATTATTTACCTCGTTAGCCTGAAAAATCATCAGGGAGAATGTGTTTCCAAACCACGTCTGATGCCTGATTCAGAACCACTCACTCCAGAGGAAGTCTCAAAATATTTACAAATTTTCTGAGTACTGTAATTTTTCATATCAGGGGAAAGTCATCCTATCAAAAGTACTGTGGACATGGAGATGTATGCATGCACCTATTCTCACAAGCAAAATGTCTTTATAACTTGAGAAATTTTATATAGAGTTTATTTCTGGAAGAAATGTCAACATTTTTTACGCCCCTCTAAATGCTATTTCTACTACTGACTTCTGTGGTGGAAACAACACTTCTCAAAGGATGAATGATACCAAGTATGGGATTATGCAGAATCAAACAGACTAATTTATTAGTTCATTCTGCTTCTAGAATTATCAGGTTTTATAATTCAGGGTTATGTTCTAAAATCAATGAACTGTGGCCTCATGATTTCAGTTGCAACATCACCTAAATGTAAAGGTACATTACCTGATTTTAAAAAGTCAGTATGCTTAAGTGCCAAAACCTCACATACCCGAAAGTGAACATTTTTTGTTTCTCAAAGGATCTCCATTACTTATGCTTATGAAATGAGAACCTGAGAACAAAATCAATTAGGTTTAGATGAATGAATTTTTGATAATTTTCCCTTCTGTGTTATTGAATCATTGGTCAGTGTTTCCTAGTGGTGGATACTATTGAAAAGATATAACTGGGTTTAAAGAGTTGCTCAGGCTCTTTTACAGCTTTCCAGGATAAGAATTTTTATGTATAATGTTAATCTTATATTCTCTGTTTTGTCAGTTTGCCATTTTCGTTATCTCCAGGGGTATACCATAGCAATTTATTGTATTGTGCAAACGTCCTGAAATAATGTGCATGCATATATTTGATTTGGTTTTGCAAATCCAAACGTGTTGTCAGAGACTAACAATGCTTTTAGAAACAGGAAGATATTTTGCCAGTCTTTTTACCTCACCTTACACTTAATTCATTCTAACATCAATATTCCAAACAAGATTTCATGCCTAGCTGCATCATTTAAATTGAATAGTAAATCAAACAGATTATTTGTACATTGTAGTTATGAAGCTAAATTGTTCATTACCAATCAACTACAAATGCAAAGTAAATTTTCATTGATTTTTTTGTTGCTGATGATTTTGTTTAGATTAGTAACTTGTTGTGTGTTCTTGTGTAAACAGTATTATATTGCATTTTAGTTCTTGTTATTCTTTTAATCGAAAAACAAGCTTAGAAGTTATTATGTGTCAGAACAAACAAGCAAACAAAATCCCCCTAGAAAGTCAGGAAACAAGTCTGACTAGCTGCAGAACCTGTAGCAATGTTATTCATGTACAGTCTTCTGATAAGATTATGCAGTTTTCAGATTTAATGCTTATCGAATGATTCAAATATATTCACAATATCAGACACACTAAGTGTAGACAGTTCCGAGTCTGATATTACAGGAAGCTTTATGAATCACGTATTTTTAAACTGGTTTTGAGGTGTTTTAGAACCTTCAGGAACCCTAAACAATAGGACTGTACTGACATCTTGGATTGCCATCATGATGTGCTTATTGGGTCAGCTGAGGTAGAGCTAAATTCTTCGGTTACACAAATTATTTCTATCTGCAGGAATTAAGATATTTAGGACCTTCAGCTATTTTTTTCTTCTTTTTATGGAAATAATTTCAGACTGTGGTATAGATACTTGCTTAAAAGACAACATAATCATTTTTATTGATCCATTTAAAAAAAAAAAGTGAGTTTAATACTTGGAGGTCTATTTAGGAGAAACTGGATGGATTGTTAAGCAGATGATACTGGAGTGTCACTAAAGAACCTCAGAAGTCTTAAGGATTTCATGTGGTAAGTGTGAGAAACAGATTCTGGAGGAAAAAATCAACAGTAGTCATTGTTATTCTGTAGTGTTTAAAACTTCTTGCTTTTAAATTACAAGCATATATTATTTACCTTTATTCTTTGTGGTACACAGTTTAATCAAAGCTTGCTGGCCACGAGAAACACACATAAATGGAAGAGTTCACAGTGTTCACAATTTATCAATGTATTTAAATATGACGTTTCCATTTTCTATTTTCTCTGCTACACAAAAAAAACATTTTCCAATAGTGAGTGGTTTGTGAAAAAAAATCTCCATCGTAACTTTGGAAACATTCTTTTTAAGTTCTGTTCAGACAAAAAGCTACGACAAGCACTTACAACAGCATATATTAAGAACACGTTTGAATATCCTATCCTTTGCTCATAGAACACTGCTTCAGGCAGGATAAAGCCTTTCCGTAACCGCAGTTACAACATTTTACAGTGCAACAGATATGCACTCCTGAGATTATGTAGATCTCAAATCAACCCCATAAGGTTACCTGCCAACAATGCCAACCTCTCAAATTTTTTTCTGTAGAGCATGAGCCCTAACAGAAGCTAAGAATAAATACACTCAATGTATTCTGCTTTTAAAAGGTGGATGAATCTCAGATAAAAGTTAAATGCGACACCATTTGAAGAATTTTATTTGTAAATTCCAGATGTTCATAGTGACAGATTTTTCTTAATGTGGCTGGAGCATAACAAGAAAAATATGTCACCAAACAAGTAATATTTCTTTTAAAAGAAAGGAGTCTATGCAGCATTGGGGGAAGATATTGGAAAGTTCTTTTAATTTTAGCACATAGTGTTTGATCCCTATGACTGTGGTTAATGCTTAGTTTTGTACCATAAAGTGCTTAGTACAAATTCCAGAGATTAATGTAATTTTGTTAACACCCTACATCTGTGCCAGCAAGTACTTTCCCGTTTACTTCTACCAGGGCTTATTATGTACAAGCAGAGTTAACTTTCTACAGTGTGGCTAGTGTGTGGCTATGTTTTGGATCTGATCACTGAGCATGCCTCTCTGAATAAAGAAACATTCTAAGTTGTTTCATGACTGTATAATTTCAGTTAAGCTGAGGAATAGATACTGACATCAGACAGGAAGCTTATTGAATCAAAGTGAAAAACCAGAAACAACACATTATGCTTTTCCCAGCCCAGACTACAGTTGAGGATCTGCTATTACATAACTCCTAAGTTCTGATACCGAACAGTAAAGTTGTTATAAATTATATTTGATGTAACGTGCAAATTCATCCCTATGCTTTTAATAATTCATATTAAAATAATATCTAACGTTTTTAAAAATAAACATTGCCCATTGGTTATATAGTAGTATATATATAATATCTATGTAGTCTGGTATAAACTTTTCTTTAGTTTTTCCTGTTAAAGTTATATTTGATTATTTTTAAACTCAGAGTAGACCCTAACACTTTAGGTTATTCAAAGACATTTATTGTGGTCTTACTGTGTTTTCTCTGCAAACAATGGTAAAACTCCCCCTGACTTCAGTGCCAGATCAAAAGTCACTTGCTCTTGACAAATCCCTCACTTGATGTTAATATCTAATTAAAAAACTCTTATTTCAGTATAGTAGAAATTTCAGCTAATTGCTACAGGTCATACATTAAAACTAGTCCATTAAAACATGGATTCAAAGTGTTTGAGAATGTCTTTTCTCTAGGTCGTTGTTAAAAATTGTGAAACTTCCCTAGTTCCTCTGCTCTCCTCCACAGTTATTAAATGTACCACTCTGTAGACATTTCTTTTTCCTTCCGGATTTCCTTTGTAGTGGCTACTTTTTTAACATTCTACTATCGAGAGACAGTAGAGAAAGAGCTTGTGCTACTCTACTTATGTAACATCACTGCAGTGTGTTTTATCTTCCTCCTGAAGCACTCATTTTGTTTTTCATTTTCAGGAGGTTTTGCTCCCCTCCAACTCTGTGCGTAAATTTGTCTTCATCTTGTAATTTCTATTATTTTTGTTTGTTGGCCATGAATTTTTGATGTAAAACTGATATTTAAGGCTAAGAAACCTATTATTTTATCCTATATTCAGATTTTAATGATGAAACTACACTGATAAAGATACTTGAGTGACTACACCAATTAATTTGGACAGGATAACCTTCAGGTTATCTACAGCTTTTACTACACCTGCTTAGAAGTTCACTTTTTGTTAGACAGGTTTCAGGTTTTACAACCTCAAAACCTCTGTACTTTGAGTTTTATATTCAATTTCCATTGCTGTCTTTCAAAATCCAGAAGTAAGCCATGTTACAGCTGTGGTTTTTTAAGCAATATTTAAGAGGTTATGTTTCTTGCAGTCTCCTGAGAAATAAATCTATTGGATATGAATTCTTAAAGGAAGATGAATTAGTTAATCTTTCTTCTAATACTTATTCCCTCTCAAAACTGCACAATTTCTGTTAAATTCCATTACAAATTGTTGGCAGTAAGTGGAATTTCTCTATGTCTTAATTTTTTTACTATAATTTTCCATTGATATATAGTCTTCAAAAGACTCATTATGAAGGTAACAAGCACAACAAGGTTGCAATGTAATATTTTCTTTTTCATTCATTGTTGTTGCTCCTATTGGGTTTAGAAAGAAAAACGCACTGTCATATGTACTGAATCTTCCCATAAACCAGAGTTCCTCTTCACAGTATTTAGAGAATGTTGTGACTCAGATATTGAAACGATCAAGTAACCTTTTATTTTATGGTATCTTGTATCCAAACAAACTTGGGGAAAACATGTTTTTCAGTTCTACAGTTTCAATATCCAAAGAGGAAAAAAGTAGACAGCTTTAAAATGGGAATTAATTTTCTTTAGTTTGTCTCAAAAAAAAAAAAGAAAAAAAAAGAGTAAGCATATTAAACCGTATTTATTGCAGTTTGTCATTAAAAAAAGCAAAAACTAAACTTCAATATTTGAAAGTACCCAGGAAACCAAAAATTAAGACACTGATTTCTCAAAAACTGCTCAATAAATGTTCCACCCATTTATATCTGGCTACATTTTCAAGGACTTTTTTTGAAGACTAAAGATCGAATGAAACCCTTACAGACAAAAAGCTTCAAAAATTCTCTGATTTTCGCTTCAATAGGTTTCATATTTCCATGTTTGTTTTTTCTTTGGCATAATGTCTATGGCAGTTGTACTATTTAGAGAAAATTACTGCTACAGAAACAAAAACTGAACACAAAACTTCAGGCATTAATACATTAAAATGTAAGGTTTTTCATAATGCTATAGTAGCTTCCAGGTTTCAAAATCCTAACAGAGGAACCTTTTGCAAAATATTTGTCTTCTTAGGTTTTAATTTCTGCATAAACTAGAAAAAATAGTGAAGTCCATCCTGAAATAAGTTATACAGTATTGCTTAGCAGATAACTGCTGCCTTATTTATGTCTCTTACTGTCTGTACTTCTGCTGTTTTTTGTCTCCTACTTATTGTACAGGTGCACAAAGCATACCAGAGGTGAGTCTGATGCCATGGCTTCCTATATAATATATAACTATAATGTATAATAATATAATATATGTAATTATTATTATGCCTCATGCATAATCTTTTTAGATATTACATTTTTAAATATTAAATTTTAAAATATTTTAAAATTTTGTTTTATTTTTAAATAATACATCTATTATTTTAAAATCATATTAGAAATATAGCTCAGTGTCTTGGCAAGGACTTAAATCACAGACAGCATTCAAATTCTCCTGACTAGGGTAGATGAATTTGACTTGGTAGAAATTATTACACAACAATCCAGAAGTAGATTTTACATCAATAAAAATATACATGTGAATACGTGGGGCTTTTTGGACACTAAGGGCTGTGTAATTACACCACTTAAGAGACCCTGAGCCTCATATCCACAGAAGGATAGTCCTTTTCTCTTTCTTTACAGAAAGAAGGCAGTTCCAGAACTCACTATTAGGAAATATCATGATGCAAACATATTTGGCAACTAGTTTTTAGAGTGACATGTCCAGGGAAAGATGCTCTAAGAATGGCAGAGAAGTTTATGAAGCATATTTTCTGTCATTCAGCAACAGTAATAATTTTGATTTCCCATTCATCTCAAACCTTTGCATCCAATGCTCTGAGCTGCCTCAGGGTGGTTTGGTAGGTCTCAGGAGGTCATAAAAAGGTTGGTAGAAAGCATTCTGTGAGGCTGAGAATGCAAGTGGCAAAGAGGGTAGAAAAACTTTTAATGTGCCAAACACTGGGTAGAACAACATGCTTGTTCTGGGTTTTTTTATGGTTTTTTTTTTACACTCTTGTTTAAGAAAGGGGCATTTAGACATTGTCAGGGGCAGGACACTGCTGATATACATGATCTTTGGCCTAGGCCATTATTGCTGTTGTTATAGTCTCAGATTGTTAGGGCATTTTCATCAAATACTTTTTACACTGCCAGTGCTTAAGGTTTTATTCCTGCTGCAACTGAATCTCACAGTGTAAGCCATACAAACTCAAAATCCTCTCCCTTTATTATCCTATAAATCTGCAGTGATTATGGAGGGGAAGAAAAATAAATACAGATTTCATAGTCTACTATGTCTTTCTTAGATCATATAATACAAACCTTGATTAAAATCCTAAATTAAGATACAAAATGTGGCGGTTCAAAATATTTTGAAAAGATGAGAATATAAAAATCATTTTGTATGCTTGTGGTCCTGATCCTTCTTTTCATTTTGCTCAATGCTAATAATCTGCAGACTTCAACTGAAGCAGGATCAAACCTCTCAAGAGCAGTGGCATTTTGATGTATTACACTAATACATCACCCTATGCAGCTCCTTGATGATGTATGGCCCGAGTGCTTTATCAAAGTGTCATTGCTCCGATGAAGGCATAGCACCTTCTAGCAAAGTCCTGGATAAGAAACCATGTTGGAGAAGAGGTTATGTTATGATAGGTTATATGCTATGCTATACTAAGGTGTGTTTTATGCTGGTATAAGGAACAGTATCAGAAAAAGAGAGACGAGGTTCCAGGATTAAGTGGCAGAGGTGGATACACCCAGCAATTGGACAAAAATCACACAAGTTTCAATAGGACTTTGGGCTGCTAATGTAACACTATTTGAAAATTTTGTCCTTTACTTTTTTTTCAATATCTTGATTTTGGGTTTTGATAAAAAAACCTAAAATATGAAAAGCAGTGTTGAATATTTTCCCTTAAAAATGGTGTCTAAGTAAAGGAGAATCTTTTCTTTTGGCTCAATTCCTTACCCCAAACCATCATCAAGACACTTATTGACTGGGAATACAGGTGAAACTGGCTGCACAAAACAGTTTGATAAAATTGTTAAATCCACATCTCCATTCTCAACGTAGTAAGAATTTTCTCAAATTGTTTTACTTATATTGTACATAAAAATCTAAAAAAAAAATTAAAAGTTCCAGTAAGATAAACAGCAAAGATAGCAAAATGATTCAGTATAGCCCTAAGCATATTTCCATTGTAATGGAGGTACCAAATAAACATCTAAATAATCACATAATGTAAAAAAAACCACAATCCACTAAAATAAAAATAGCATATTTGATGTGAGATGCATTATAAATGTCTAATAGCATCCCTATTTTTACAATTCAGAATACTAAAGGAGGAAGGATGCCTAATAATTAAGTTTTTTCAAAGTTTCAGCCCATCCGAATGATCACATAAGACCTGATTCTGCCATCATGATGCACACTGATTTCTGCTTTATTTGAGCAGTATAAATTTATTCATTCAGGATTTTTTTACTGTTCTATGAAAGTAATGCTACTAATGCCTTCAGAAAGGATACAATCAAGTCTAAAAATAATTAATAACTAGATGATATTTTGCCTCAATTTGGATTAGGTGTTTTTGAGCTCTGTTTGTTTGAGCATCCTAAAAATCACCTTTTGGGATAAATTTTTGCTCTTTGTATTTAGAACACCTCAATTATACTGCCCAACGTACTATAACTGTGTTTGGGTCTCTGTATTCAAACTGCTTTTCCTGTAGATGTAATTACATCCTGAGAGGTAATGTTTTCTGAAGGAAACAAGATATAAACTGGGTAAACTATTACTGAACAGGCCTTGATTAAACCTTTTCTAAGAATACAGCTTAAAGATTTGCACCCAAGGATCTTGTCCATCATTCAGCAATGGCAGGGAAAATACAAGTACAAGAAAAGTGTGATCTATTATCTTATTTATAAAGAATTTCCTTCAGATTTTCTTGAAAAAACAGTGCATTCCATGAAAAAGCATTTCTTATCCCAGAAATACTCCTAGTAGGCTTGGATTTGTTTAACTATTTACACATTACTTGGAAAAAAAAAGGTTAATAAAATCTGATAAGTAATAATTATTTAATATGTGTAGGTTGCAGTAAGCCTACCTTTCTTCTGCATTTGTAGAATTTTGCTAAGAAGTACTGTTCTAATGACATCAGTCAGAGTAGAGTTTGGATATTATCCTCTTTTGTGTGTGTTGATGAACAATGGATTTAGACTAAGTTTGTCAGACTTCATAGAACTAATTAATCATATCTTTTCTTTTAATATTTATTGTCTTACCTTCTAGCACATATTGCTCATGTTATTAAGAAGTGATGTGAAAAGCCAAGAATGAGACTTGCAAAAGTACAGGATAACACTGTGATGTTGCATAAGAACATTATTTTTACTGTACATCCCACAGACATTCACGAAAATATCATATATTGAACATTCCCAACTTTGAAATAGCAGAACTTTAGAGAATTAATAGTTTTATTACAATGAAATACAAAAAAATATGATCTGTCAAAATAGCAAATTATGTGTCTGTGGGTGGACACATCACACAGTTCCTATTATGTTTCATTACCTCACCACCACATTTATAAATAGGTGAAAACTATGAAAAAATAAATAAGTGGCATTTATGATGGGCTCTATCAAGTTCAAATATGAGCTACCACAGTGCACACTGTCATTTCATCCTTACAAAAATCAATTTCCTCTTCTACTGACAAGTACCAAGCAAATACCATTATGATCCAGAATTTGTAGCATTTATTAATTTTTACTTGACATTTGTTACAAACAATACTGCAAAACACTGATATATTTTACAGGTATAGTTAACTTCTCCTCCTTTTGCCATGGATCCATTATATTAGTTTATGTTGGCCATTATTTGTTTAACAAGGTTCTGTAATAGCCTGAAAGACCTTCCTGTATTAACAGAGCTACAAAAGCTAGTTCACTCAGTATGGCACAATAACAGGTTAGATTTTACTGTGTGTAAACTGTATTACATGCAATGATAAAAACTGATCTCAATTTTCAATTTGTTTTATTAGAGTACTTGTGTAAGAGACTTAAAGATCTCAGTTGTCTCAAACACTGTAAAGACCGCTAAAGGACTTTGCCCACTTTGGCAGACTGTGTAAAGAAGAAACTGCTCATGTGTGACTACCAAACCCCCTGAATATGCCTCTGTAGATTCCTGGAATTTGGACTGTAAATTAAGCCACCTGATGGGAACTTGAGATATGATAAAGGTGGTACTATTGTCCAATTATGTAAGGCCTAAGGAGAGGTAAGCAAGGCCAAAGGAGAAGAATGTTTCACTGCAAAGAATCCACAAGGAAAGCCATCTCAGCACCTGTGCTGAAAATCAGCTCTGACTGGGTCTGCCAGGGGAAAACTATAACTCACTGACTCAAGAGAAAGACTAGAATGGGACTTACTAGCATTGGAAGTGAGTCATGCAACAAATAGAATGAGAGAACTGTGCAGCCAATGAGCAATAATTCCTTTGTTTGCTAGAATGTATAAATAGTGAAAAGTTTTGAATTACTTTGGGACCCTCGCCACTGAGAAGTCCAGGGTGAAGAGGACCAAACGGACGTCATCTGGATCCATGGGTGGTGATATCTTTCTACTTAACCTGTCTCTCTCACACTTTCTTCCTTTCCCTACTCCTCCCTTTTTCCTATTTCTTTCTATCTCTCTCTACCTCACATTTATTGTCAAAAAAAATCTGCACAAATGACTTCGGCATATGGTCTTGTTTGCACCTTAATTCGGGCAGAGACATCACTCAATAACTGGATCTTAACAACTGGATAATAGGAGAAGTGAGTCAACTTCTTTTCTTGTCCTTTACCCGAACTTCTTCTTTTCTCTTACTCTTTCATTCTCTCAGTGGAAAGAAGCTCCCCACTGCTACATAATGTTATATATTCTGTTCTACCACAGGCCTTTCATTGCCACTGTACAGAAATTGCAATTCCATCTTATACTTCCTCTCCGTGTCTGTACCATTTTATTCTGATTATAAACCTGAGAAGAAAATAACACAAGACACGTCTTTCCTCTGATGAACGTCTTTCAACTTACTATGTGTTTTGCAGTTTAAATCTCATTTTTATAGTAATAATTTTTCTTGGTGGGAATTTTTTTTAAATTTAGAATATAGTAAAATTAAATAAAAATCATATTAAACTTAATTATATGAAAACAACCATTTATCTCTGAAAACCTATGAGTTAGATGTAGCAAGTAAACTGCCATGTTTTTGCAAAGATTGTATTGAGTTAGGCTGTTGAGACATAATTTCATAAAAGAAGATGATTTTGACACTGAAACCAACATAATTGTATAAATCAGATTGTGCAGTAATTGTTTTTCATTTGATGGGCTTAGATTCCTGCGTGTATCAAGAAGCCCTTATCAGGACTGTGACATGGCCAGAGAGAGACAGAGTGAAAGGCACAGCACCAGTGGTGAGGGGCAGCCCAGGGTAAGGTTGGTCATGGCCATCAAGGCATTGTCGAACTTAGACCTGACATTTCCCAAGTATGCCTCATAAGAAGCAATATGTTAAAAGTTTGCTTTTATGACAATCTCCTGCGAATGCTCAGTCATCTGCAAAAAGGCACCCTATTGCTTTCAGCTACCCAAGGGTGAGATCTGACTTACAAAAATTATATTGGTAAAGACAAAATTACTTCCTGTAAATAGTTCCTCTACACCTGTAAACTATAATGGATTGGCAGTGACCTCCCCTTCCCCACTGAGCTGGTGTCTGCTTGCATATTTTCCCTCAGCCTACTTTCCACTTGAAAAAAGTAGTTGAGAGAGAAAGTCAATATTTTGGGTTGTCTCTGTCAAGGTATGAAATGTAAGGGTTATCTAATATAGGAAAAGAGCAAATATGCATTTTTTATGTATAAAATCACTTGGATTTTATGTACCCAAGCTGTCAGACAACAGTGGTTATAGATATTTCTGTTTGTGTGTGTGCATAGATCTCCTTTCTTATTAGGGTCGTGTAAGGTGATATCAGAACAACAGCCATCCCTGCAAGTTATTCTAAAATGTCTTTTTACTTATTGTAGATTCAGAGACTATAAAACCATAAACAGTCATACCCATGACTCGAATAATACAGGTGATAGTGCTTCCACGGATTTATTTCTATGGTATATAGGATTACACCTTTTGGAAAAGTCTAATTTAGCACCCTCATAATATGTTAGTAGTTTAGGGTAACTTTTCAACTCACTAAAAGTTGTAGCCACTAATAAAGCTATTATTATCAACAGATTTTATTTTTAGTGTTTGAGACCCTGATTTCTTTGCCTTGCTTTTCTATTGTGTTCATTTTTTCCTACCTAGTAGGACTGGCTAAACTTCAGATGCAAATTTATTCTGTGTTGCATGTAGTTCTTCTACATAATATGAATCATGCAACACAAATGTTTTACATAACATAATGCACTTATTTATCAACATATTATTTAACAGTTAAAACTGTCATAACCATCACTTAAAAATTTCAGGCATTCTTACTTCAGAAAAAAAATTGAAATATATGTGTCTACACATATTTAGAAGGCATACAAATTTCAAATTAAACTAGAAAAAGATCTTCAGAGATTAAAAAAAAAAAAAAATTAGAAATTTTTTCAACCTGATCTGACACTTCCCTTTTTTTTCCCTGAGTGTCTACATTCAGTTCCTATCACTACTGAATTGCTCCAGAATCATATTTTCTGGTTATTCAGAGCCCAGTGTCAACCCACGTGCTGAGAGAGCATGTCTGTAATAGGACATGCAATAATACCTTGATCATTTTGATGATAAATTTTACTTTTGTATTCTGGAAATTTCTTGAAGTCATCTGTGTAATCCTTCAGAATCCATTCAGGATACTGAAGAACACGTGGATCACAGCAGGCACAAAGTCTCCATGGTCATCCTCACAGATTCATACCATGCTCATTACTACAAGAAAGAATCCATTACTGTTCCTCAAGAAATAAAGTTCCTAAAGATTTAAAGATGAAATAAATGAGATAGCAAAATGGCTAATTACTATAAAGTACTCAGAATGATTGCTTTCATCCTCCAGATGGGGATTTAGTTTCAGTATAGGGAGGATTAAGTGAAATGGAGACTCAGATTCCTGTCCCTGAATATTCTGTACCCAAGAAAATGAATAGTTTTAAAGGAAGAGGAAAGCATGCTTTACAGTTCACAGCTACGGTTTTAAATGATAAAATATAACATCCACATATAGCCTTCAACTCTCAAAGCAACATGTTTTTATCAGCTTTTGCCATTTTCTCCCTACTTCCCCCATTAGATCTTTCCGAAGCCTTCATATGTTCATGTGCCGGTAGAGTTTGTGCCTTGTGCAATAAGTGTCCTTTCCTGGTACAGACCTTGATCAGAAAAATGCAACCTTTTTGCATATTTTTATCAACAAATACCAATATTTTTCTGGATTTACTGTTTTTTAGAGCCAGTTTCTAACTTACCATATCAAAAGAAGGACAACTACTTTTATTGTCTGACCATATACATATCCTGGCCATTTATTTTAGGATGTTTTGCTAACTGTTGTCAAAAATTATTTTGCAAGTCCATTGTCTAAGGTAGATGGACTAAAATCCCACCAAAACCCATCCAAATTCCTTAAGAGCAAGTGGATAATTAACACAACAAAACACACAAGAAAATAGTAGGAAATGAGAAAAAATATATCAGTACATGCAAAATAGATAAATAGCTACTAAATTAATGAAGCAATATATAATCTAAGAGATTGTCTTGCCTCATAATACTTTACTCAATCTTTTGTAGCTGTACAACATTCCCGTAGCAACCATTTATGATATCACAAATAAAGATTTATAAGTGAAGGGGAAATAAGCCATGCATGAAGATAACTTGAAAAAGAGAAATAATACTTTCACAAAAATATGCTTAGTATACTAAAAAAAAAATAGGAAAAAAATTAAAAATATGGGGAGGATTGTTCTGAATTTTATGCTTTCCTAGGCATTCTTTTTATTTTGACTCACAAATTCCTGGGTTTTAG
Source organism: Struthidea cinerea (assembly GCA_013397865.1). Classification (NCBI taxonomy): domain Eukaryota; kingdom Metazoa; phylum Chordata; class Aves; order Passeriformes; family Corcoracidae; genus Struthidea; species Struthidea cinerea. The sequence continues at coordinate 208,099 of VZTI01002183.1, read as the reverse complement.
AATTTACAGTGCACCTTCAAGTTACAAAGAGGTAACTGTCAGTTGTAATGGTGAGTATGAAATGGTGGTTTGTATATGGAAAATCTAAGCTGCAACTTCTGTTACTAACCAAAATGGCTAATTCCATAGAGTCTGCTGCTTCACATCTCTAATTGAGAAACATATACTAGTCTGGCAATGTCATATAATTTGCTGCAGAATCTAAACAAAGCATAAGTGTACAACTTTTTTTGTATTGTGACCTGCTGATGTCTGGTACCCTGAAATTTTATTTTCTATTGTCATCTCTCAAATTTCATCTCTTCACTGAAAAGATTGGACAGATAATACTGTTAATGATTCTTTGTGACATTTGGTGTATATACAGAGGACCAAAAGGTTTAAATATGAGAAACTTCAGAGAAAAAATATTATAATAGAAATAATTATTCAAATTAATTTCTGAAATTCTGTTTAAAACATGAACATGATTGTATCATTTTACCTTGGGTGTAATGTCTCTCTCAAAATCTGCTAAGTTCTTCTACCTACATGCTTATGATGAACTCCCCAGACTTATTCTTCTATGGACTAGGAAAAAAATTTAAGTAAAGTTTATAATTTCATATTTTAGTGACATTGCTTTTAATATTTCCTGTTGCATTATAAGTGGGAGAAATGAAAATGAAGACCACGTTTGAATTGTTATTTAATATTAGTATTCATAATGTTTAAGTTGATTAGAAACCTGCTGTTTTCCTGAAAGTATCAGTAACTCTAAACAAGACAATTTTGCTTTTCTTAAATTCAATGTTTGTAGGACTGGTTCCTGATGTATTTCATAAAACAGAATAATCAGGTTACCAAAACCAAAACCTAGATATCAAGAAGCTGTGAAACCAATAGGTTCTTGGACTCCTACACTGTATGTGCTATTTTTCCTATTCCAGTCCTTGTGTTAGTTTTGAAAGGGAATTGCTAGTTTGCGGGACCTCTGTTGGTATTATAGTTTACATTTTTACACTACTCTTGCAACTCTTTTCCTTCCTATACTACTCTAATTTAGACATTCAGGGGATATTTAGATGAATAATTAAACCACAAAATTTATCAGTGTCCTTCCATGAAAATATATTTTCCATTATGACATTAGTGAGTTGAGAAGTTAAATCCTCCTGAAAAGTAGTGGAGAACAATTTCCAAAAACCACTAAGATATTATTACTTGGATTTCTCCCGATATTCTCTCCACTTAGTCAGGTCAGAAATAAGCAACAACTATTCAAAGTTTTCAACAAGTCTTGAAAAGTCCTGTAAAAAGAGAAAAAATATTATAATAATTTCATATCATACATTAATTTCCCATCAAAATGCCCATGAGGTGAACCTAACTCTCATGCTAAACTCTGACATTTAATATAGATCTAGATAGCACTCAGGGTTTTTGTAAACTGATTTTCTTTGGAACAGAAGAGTTCTAATTACCCCTTAAGTAAGCTAAAAGTAATTTAATGCAATTTAGATGTATTCAACTGTGCAGCTACATTTTGATTAAACTTATTGTTGGCCTAAGTATAATCACATGTTGATTTTTTTTTCTTCTCTATCTCTTTAGATTTAAGGATCAGTTGCATTATTTTTATCAGCTTACATTTTAGACACCCATCACCAGTTAACATTCTATTTCCCTCGATTTTATTTACAAGTCTATGACTCGGAGGGGAAAAACACAAATTCTTGTAATTCTATGAAACATCAGTACATTACAATATAGTAATGAAAGGCTATTATTTTTCAGATTGGTCTGTACACTCAAGCTCCTGAAAGAAATGGGTTGCTGAATTGATTATAATTTGTGTGGAATGGACTGTACATGCATGTTAAGCAATTTTCTACAAAATTACACAAAATTGGAACATCACTATAGCAATATTCTATTGTATGCAATTTTAACTAAATGTTATAATCTTAAACAGAAACTTTTTTGATATGTATAATGCTCTGTAAAATCCAGTTTTACTGAAAGGAATTTTGAGAAAGAGTGCAAATGTTTATGCTAAATAAATTTTGGAGAATTTGCTACGATTGCAAAAGAAGTCCAAGCAAGTTTAAGCGAGTGTTTAGTGAAAACATTTAAAAATAATGTGTTTAAGGGCAGTAGTAGAGAAGATAGGTGAATATTATTGTTCTCTTCCAGGAGCATATTACCTATTCCCCAGGTCTCTGTGGAACCCAGCAGTGCTTTACACAGATGCACTCAGCCTTTCATGGCCAGCTGCAGGATCTTAGCCACACATTTCAAGCAAGAATTATGAAAAGGTTCATTCAGCTTCCTTGATTCTGCATAGTGAAGACTTTAAAGTTAGTATTTTTGCTTCTTACGATTAAAAAAAAATTCTTAAATAGGAGCTCTTCCATTATCCCAAAATAGAAAGTCAACAATACTTCAGCTCACTCCAAACCATCTGTTTACACTCATTTCTATCACAAACTTCTCAGTCATTTGCATTTTGCCCAAGCTGTCAGTTCTTCCTTTGCCAACATTAAATAACATCCCACAGTTGTGGTAGTTCTTTTCAGTCCTAATGCTACAATAAATTTTCATCAACAGAGGGAACATCTTAAGATAGCTGTATGTATGTCTGAAAATTATGTAAAATGCAAGTGGAGCAGAAAGGCTATGTTGTTTAATACACCATTTTTAAGATTTGTGTCATTAACACAAGTTACACAATGCAAATACAGACGTTTCTTTAGTATAATTTTGCCGTGTAAATAATGCTATTTGTTTTCTCAATACAACACAAATTTATCATTTCCTCTCAATTTGTTAGAAAAAGAGCTCTATTACCATTAGGAGCTAGATAGGACTGAGATCATTAGCATCTAAAACCAGATTAAAAGCTCTTATCTTTCCTGGTTCAATTTTTTTAAGTAGTTTCCCTGCCTCTCATGGGGATATGCTAAATAAAAAGAAAAAAAATAATCAAGCAATGAAAACCCTGTTATCAGAAGATATAATATTCTTTTTTTCATGTATTTTCAGAAACACCTCCTCCCTTTTAACTTCAGACATACTGAAGTATTTTGTAATACTTTTCAGTGTCATTAATGTACACGTATGCATAATGTGCAGTGAAAACAGGACTTATATGAAGAAAGAGGAGAGATAAATGACCGAACATAAATAAAAAATACTTTTATTTAGTCACTTAATAGCAATAGGTCTTGAAGATTGTTTAAAACAAAGCTGGTTATTGTCCAGGTTTTGTTGTAGTTCTTTGAAACCTGGGGATGATAATATCAGGGCTTGATGATGATAAATACATAAAGTTGTGCCAGAAATATTTGCCCTAATAACTAATTTTAAAAATTGAAAAACTTGAAAGGACTTATAATGTAATCAAATATGTTTTCCCATTAATGTTCCATCTACCATCTGTTGTCTACAGTAGTTTAAAGATTACAGAATTAAGTTGACACATTTGGCTGTATTCAGTTAAAATCTAAATCACTAAGAAATGAGAAGATTCTTTATTCTTTCCTTTTTCAAAACATGATCTAAAAAAAGCACCAAACCCCTCTTCATAACAAGTTCTGAATTGTTGGCTGAAGCAAGTAAAGTCATTTCTTATGTAGATAACAGACTGATAGAGACAGCCGCAATGCAGTTTCTTAACACTGCCTTACTCGTGTGTGTTTGATCTCACAAGTACCTCTTTTGGGAAAAGAGCTCCCTCCATTTCTATTAATGATAAATTTTGGCATTCTAAAGGATTTCCTAAAATAGATGTTTCTCACTGTGGTGGTGGTTTAAGGAAAACAAGACTGAAAACAGATATATCATCATACATCTAGAAAAACTTGGTTGGTTTCAGTGCTGTGATTTCATACTTCAACAACAGAACAAAGATATGGTTTAAAGACACATGTTATGGAAACATTGCAAGGGAATGTGAGCCAGAAATGTATAATGATTATAAAAGAGTTTAGCAAAGGGATAAAAAAGTGAGAAAAGAGAGTATATAAACCAACAAATGCTCAAAACAACAAGAGGCAGGGAAAAATCACCAATCATTATTTGCTTTTGACTCATTCAGAAATCATTAAAAAATTCCCCTCTACACCTAGTCATGAGCTGTAAACTTGTCTGAAACAGTTTGGTGGTCTAAGGAGGCAATATAAAGATTCTTGGTTATTAGCCTGTGTTAGCAGGCTGCTGCATTTCCTAAGGATTAGATACCTAAAAGTTTTAAAGATTATATGTTTAAGTATCAAACAACTTCAGCATATTTTAGCTCCACTTTGCACTTTATTAAACTGAAACTGCAAAACCAACAAACCTGGCAAATAATCTTTCCATTTATATGCAATCATAATTAGAATAATTTGAGCAGCAGGAAGAAGGTACTTTGAATGTCTTAGAAGTTTCATTTTTTCCATATTCCGAGAAATGGTAGTCTGGGTTAACACCATACCTTTTATTCCAGTGGTGAGCTGTTTGTGATTTATGAAAATTTTATTTCTGCTTGCTTTAAAACCAAAGAAGAGAAAATTACTTTTGCAGGTAGTGTTCTGGTCTGTAGCTTTGCAAAACAATTGTCTACTGCAGGTTCTCTTCTATAGTCCCTTATCTATACATGCTATCTTTTAATGACAGAAACAAAATACAGAGTTTTGGGTTTTTTGGTCACAAATGCCTCTTTCTCTGTTTGAATCTTAGGGACTAGAAATCAGTGTTGAGTTTCAAGGTAAAAAATTTCTCTTCTCAAATATTTAATATTAAAAAAACTTACCTGAGTTTAGATCATATAATTAATATGCAATCGTCCTACCTGAAACACTTAATACAGGCAATACAGAGCATCTGAACCTTTCAACTGTAATTTCTGAAGTTTCTCATTTTTTAGTCATGTGGGTCAGTGGGCTGAACACAGAATTTTGCAGTGCACACACAATCAGTTCATTAAATATGGAAAGTCATTGTGAAAGCTAAAATGCAGGTCACCTTTTTATAAAAAAAAAACATTTTGCCCTTTAGTAGCTCTTCCTACATTTTGTGTCTGTCATTCATGTAAAGAAAGTTTAGTAGCAGGGCCAATGTAGCAGTTAATGTGTGTGTGTGTATATACGTAGAATTGAAATAGGAAGACCTATTTTATTTATTTTTAAATTATTTAAATTACTCAAACTCATTATTATCTTGACTAAATTAATAATTTTGAAGAGAAATCAACACAACTCAACAGAGTTCAAGCAAATATCCGTAGTACTTTGTTTTGCAGTTTATCCTTTTGATAAAACGTGAGGGCTTATAATACCCTCTGTCTTACTGTTAATTGACTAGATTTTGAGGAATCTAGTAATGGTCACAAAAATAGGGACTTGCTCCTTTTCTTTATAAAGACTCTACTTCACAAAGAAAAGAGAAAGAAAAAAAAACCCTTGTCTTTAATGCAGCCTAGGTAAACAGACAACAGGGATAAGACAGAGTAAAGGAGACCTCTTGAACAACAATCAAGATAGAAATCCATAACCGGTAACCACAGAACAATATTTTTTCATTTTCTTCATTCAGTTCAGTGAAGTAAAAGCAGCAAGCAAAATCTGTAGTCAAATCCACATGGTATTTCTAATTTGTCAAGCCAAAGTACAAGGCAGCCATATGTTAAGAGTTGATTATTAGAGAGATGCCTCTACCTGAATTAAGGTGCAAATGAGACCATAAGCTGAAGTCAGAAGTACAGATTTTATTTAACTGTAAATGTCAGGTAGAGAGAGACAGAAAGAAATAGGAAAAGGAGAAGGGGAGCAGAGAGAAAGAGAGTGATAGAGAGACACATGAAGTAGAAACATACTCACCACTCCTGTGGATCCAGGTGCATCCTGTTGGTCCTCTTCTTCTGGTCTTCTCAGTGGTAAGAGTCCCATTAAACACAGAATTCAATGGGTTATATGGGTTAGTATATGATCAGATACAGGTGGGGATGCCCCAGCACCTCCCCTGCAGGGATGGGGGAAGTTCAACAGACCCTGGATCTGTTGCAGCACTTGTGGATCACATGCAGTCCTCTGGTGGAAGGCCTCAGAAAGGAGTCTGGGGTGTCCTTCAGGGGTCTTTGATGGTTTATGACTCCTAAGACACAACAGATGCCTCTCATGTGAATGTCTGGTGTGAATGACCTTATTGGGAGAGGGGCCTAGTCTTAAAACTGAGCCGGTTTGTGTAGGGGAGGACTCTGCAGAGTCTGTTCTTTATCTGACTTGTAGCCTCCAGTGCTGGGTATTACCTCCTCTGGTTTCACCATCACCCCCCAAAAACTCCTTCCCCTCAATTGTAGGGGAGTGTGTGCAAGCCTGGCCTCACCAAATGAGCCTGTGGGCCACGACCTCCCCCAGCTGAAGCCAACCAGAGACGATTTTCAGGACAGCTGCTGGGTTTGGCTTTCCTTATGGATACATTCCTGTCCCTCAGCCTTGTTTACTTCTCCTTGGACCTGAGATGACTGGACAACAAGAAAGACACAGACCTGCTGGAGTGAGTCCAGAGGAAGGACATCCATGTAGATGATGAGAGGGCAGGAGCAACTCTCCTAAGAAAACAATCTGAGAGATTTGGGGTTGTTCTGCATAGAGAAAAGAAGGCTCTGAGGAGACCTCGTTGTGATCTTCTAGTACTTAAAGGGGGTTTATAAAAAAGAGGGAGAGCAACTTTTACGCACATTATTTAGGCACTGGAAGAGGTTGTCCAGAAAGGTTGTGGACTCCTCATCCCTGGATGTGTTCAAGACCAGATTGAGATTGGATGCAGCCATGAGCAACCTGATCTAACAAGTGACACCTTCCCCGTGGTGGTGGTGGGGGGAGGGTGGAACTAGATAATCCTATGGTGCCTTCCAACCCAAGCTTTTCTACGATACTGTGATTTACATATGCGCATATTTTAAATCTAGCTCTAGAAATCTTATGTCTAATCTATACATAAGAAGATATTTTTATTAGCAATATTTATTCTAATGGTATTTTTTGTATCACAGAATATTCAGACTGATTTGCGTATGGATATCAGAAGTCAACCCCACATAAACATAGAAGTGAGAACACAAAATAATAGTTGCTAATAATGCTAGTAGAAGACATAATCCAAAGCTGTGAATCATACTGTGAATGCTCCAGAAGATTCATGGCATGTTAAAAGTTTTAAACTGGGTCTTAATTTGTTTTCTGTTGCTTTAGTGAAAAGATATGTCTTCTAACCTTATTCAGTAAAAAAAGTCTGGCAGGTTTTCAAAACTCTTAGATCTTTTATCTCAACTTCCTATTTGGTATATCTAAGCAGGCAGTTTTGAGAGGAAGCACTAGTTTTACAACTTTGTTGTCAGACTGTGTTGCATCTGCCATCTAATCATTAGAATGTTTTTCAAAAAGACTAAAGATAGTTCTTCAAATAAGAAAAGAAAATACTAATTTCCGTTAGAGGCAGTTGAAGGAAGAAGGAAAGGACATCATTATTGCAAACACTTTAGTGAATTTTTCCTTGTTTCATTTTCTACCAGCTGTGATGTCAATGAATATCTAGTCCTGCAAAATTTCACACACATGAGTAGTTCTCATTGCTTTTAAATTAATTACTGTCATGATAAAATTATCAGCAAGAGACAGGCTATTTGGGATGGAATCTATACCTGTTGTTTAATTTCTTCCAGGAAATGTAACCTCCAGCTGGCTATGTGAAATGGAGCTTAAACCTCTTTTTGACTCTAAAAGTTAGCAGAGTATTTTGTGTTTATTTTGAATTTCTTAAATATTGTAATTATGTTCTTGTTTGTTTCTGTTCCTTCTTATTCCTAAACGAATTTTACATCTGTGATATTTCAGATTTGATTCTCAAAAGAGATAAATTACATAAAATGGTAAGGAAAAAAGACTAACAGCTGAAAAATATTCTTCAGCAATCTTACAAAATTACTAAGTGGGTAAGAGTAGACTTGAGTGTCAAAGATTTAGGAAGTAAACAACTCTTATCCTATTCTGTCCTCATGCATATCAAGTTAATTTATCTTAGTAACAGAGAAACAATTTTCCACAGGTTTTCTGTACAAACTTAGGCTGTCTGCATACCTAAAACTGCCAGTGGGTTGGGGTTTTTTTCTGAAGAATACCTCTAACACTGTCTATTCAGTTATGAGGTAGGAAACAATTTAGAAAACAAGCTTTTGAAGAATTTTTTTTTTTTTTTTGCAAAGTTCACATCATCCAAATTCTGTAGATGCATCAGCTGATGATTTCTAGCGTGCTTGATTTCATTACCGCTATGCAGTTTTACAGCAAAGACTTTAGGAGTTTGGTACTCCTGTATTATTCTTGCTTAGGAAATAACATCTTTCTCTGTAGTAGTCTGAACATGCTGTACTTTTGTGGACTGGTGGATGTGTTTTTCAATCTGTGAATCTGATTCTTTGTAAATCCCTTAAAATTAAAATTATGTGCAGTCATATAACTGCTTATATCTTTGAAAAGGATTTTTTTTTTGGTACTATTAAATGAAGGAGATGAAACTCAAGAAAGTGAATAACAGCCTCTGATGTGATGTCACTCTTAACACAATTCCAGATCGGTTATGCTCAGCAGGAGAAAAAGTGCAAGTGAACAGGATTTATTTCACTCTGAATTGTAAAAAGGATTTAGGACTGCAAAACTGAATGTTCTGCTGCTGATGAAATAAAAAAAAGATTCACCTATGTTGCACAATGCAGTTCAGAGAGCATTAATTCTGGTGTACAAGGCCAACATCACGTATATTACTGGGGTCAGTGAGGAAAGGTAAAACTGAATTATTAGTTAAAAGAAGAGTGGTGATTAAAATCTGGGCCCCCTGTTCATAGAGCTTTTCTCACTGCAGGGGAATTTAATTGGAAAAGAAAATGTAGTCTGGATTTTGTAAGGTTTCTCTGTCACTTTTAATAATGGCATATGTACTGTCAGTCCATGGTTAATCATCCCATAAACTCCAAAAATACGCAAACCTGTGAGTGCCCAGAAATCATTTCACTATCCATATCCTTCAGACCTCTACCAGTAAGAAAACAATTATATGATGTGTGGTAGATGCTACACTGGAATGTAAGAACACGCATAGGAGCATAGCATTGACAATGTGAAGATTTTTCATGTATTTGGAAAGTTACTGCAGGAGCAGAGCCAAAGAGAGGTGACTCAACCTGCTCCTCTGCCAGTATATCTGAAGTAGATATTTCTGTGTTCCTTTTGACATGACAACCTGAGAGAGGTATGTTTAAAGAATGAAACACAGAAATAAAAAAGAAATCAAATGCTTTTCATAAAGGGTATCTAAATATGGACAGAGGCTACCTGTTCTGTGTTCCAATTTCCCTTATGAAAAAGAATTTTATTTTAATCTTTAAAAAAATTATTTTTAAAAGTGAGCTCAGAAATTTAACTCCGTATATGTATTCAAGGGAAACAATGTATATGACAAAGCACTGATAAAGCCTTCTTTGTTGAGCTGAAAGGAGCAATGCATTTTGAAAGGGCTAGAGAGAATGCATTTGTTATTTTCTTTTCTGAGATGTAACAGCATAGCAACCTCAGAAGATGAGGTCAAACATTTCTTCTTTGACACTGATCTTTCCCCTTCCTTTCAATGCTTGATAACCATACATAACTTTAGCTATGTGTGTTTTAAGAATATTCAAAACTGTAATTTTTTGCTTTGCTAACAAAAACACAAGAAACAAAGTTTTGTTTAGCACATCTCTGTGTAGAAGGCAGCAACAAGGATCTATTTGGTATAATTTATATTTTTATAAGAATTTCCACTTTAAGATATTTATTTGAAAATTAGAGCGTTTCAAACTTCATTTAGACTGCAGACATTGTTATATTTATGCAAAATATTTTTTTTTATGAAACAAAAATACTATGACATTAATAATTTTTTGTAGAACAAAAAAGAAAAAAAATAGGAAAATATAGTTTTAAACAAGAAAAACATAATTTCGACCAGGTGCAGTCTGTCTGTTAGAAGTTACACAGAGTAATTAACAGGAATGGCAAAACTATATAACTGCAAAGAACTATTCTTAATCAATTCCCTTTATACCTACAACTTACAGTGTAAAGGTCTTCCCTTATACTGTTTTTTATTTGTTTGTGGCTTGTTTCAGATGTTCAGTTCCATAATAATTATAATATTTTTTCTCAAATAGACTTTGAAAGTTTTCTTGGACACATCTGCTCCATTACAGACTTTGGAAGACTGTTCTGTAAAGTGCATCATTTTTTCTACATGACTGCTGTAGAAGTATGTATCAAAGTTTTTTGACAACATGACTATATAAGAGATTTCTTTTTTTCTAAAGAAATAGTAGAAAGAAGAAAAAGTTCAACTTCAAATCATGTAGCTTTCTATATGCCATTCAGCAAGACTTATGAAGCTAAAGAAAGGATCTAGCTGAAATGAAAACTGATGTAAACAGTACACATAAATTTAAGATGAGGACATTTGAGAACCACATGTTTAGTGACTATGGTTGTTATGCAAACATTATTAAATCTACTGGAAAAACAGAGGCATGTCTTTCCTTCCTTCCTTCCTTCCTTCCTTCCTTCCTT
>VZTI01002183.1:145729-197459 GCA_013397865.1 Struthidea cinerea | reverse complement strand
CTTCTCCTTCTCCTTCTCCTTCTCCTTCTCCTTCTCCTTCTCCTTCTCCTTCTCCTTCTCCTTCTCCTTCTCCTTCTCCTTCTCCTTCTCCTTCTCCTTCTCCTTCTCCTTCTCCTTCTCCTTCTCCTCTCTCTCCTTTCTACACAACTGTTGTAGGAAGTACATTTCCTGTAGAAACAAAGATGACACACTAGTAAAGAAACATCTGTCAGAAAGGGAGTTTACATTCACTTCTTGAATATCTAGAAATACTTTATTTTTTAACCTACTTGTGAGTACCTAAGAGAATCTTTCACAGATCCTAAGGAAAAAAATATGAAGAAATATTTTCGGGATCAGCATCCAAAGACTACTTCTCCAAAGAAAATATATTGAATTGAAAAAGTATTGAAAGAATGACTGATAATTTTCAGTTAAAGAAAGAAGCAATGAGGTTGTCAGAGAGCAGAAGTGTTATAGTCCCAGTTCTTATACATGCAAAAATAGCACTGCATTTTTTCACAGGCTGGTGTCTGCAGAGTTGAAAGTTGGAAAGGTCACAGAGAAATACTTTTCTAAAAAACTACATCTCCTTTCTTAACAGGATATCAGGCTGTCAGGATGCCTCCTTACTTCCTATGTCTACACCACAGTGTCCCTGGTTTTTCAGTAGCTTGTAATTATTAGGGAAGGTAAAAAATCTCAGTGTAGATGCTGTACCTTTTTCTAATGCAATTGGCATACTTTCAGAATACTTTCTTCAGGGACTGAAATCTCATTAATGTTATTTGTGATTTCAAACTCATTTCCCTGTGGATTCCTGAACCCTTTTTGTTCACAAACATATTTCTTTCACCTCTCAATTCCTTCTTCTGTGAAAACTCTCTTCTCTCTTCTTGAAAATACTGTGATTTCTTGTGACTGCTAAACATCTGCAAAGGCAAATCAGCTGCCACAATGCTTCCACAAGGAGAAAGCTAAAAATCCCCTAAACCCCAGAAACTATATTGCTTGAATGCATCTACAACCTATATCTTGAGTCTCTTTCTTTCTTTCCCTCCTTGAATTCTCCTTGAAAAAACTGCCTGAGAACTTACCTTGATTTTGATGAAGTAGTCTGCAACAAGGGATTTGCTAATCTGTTCTCTTACAGTTTTCTCACTCTTGTCATTAGTTAATATAGCCCTGCCAGGTCTAGAGCAAGTTTCTGTACTTTTGTTCTGAATAACTTACAACTGTTCTCAAATTCAGTTCCTCTCTTTCATTTTCTGCAAAAGAAGCAGAATGTTAAACCAAGGTGAGCACTGTGCCATAATTAATATGCAGGTGGCATTCACAGGAAGCTGCCAAGCTGGAACATATAAGACTTGATACAGTACATTTTTCCCATTAAGTTATGTAATTGTAATAACTATCAATTAAGTAGCAGAACTAATTTCCTTTAAAGATACTGCCCCTTATTTCCTTTCCTAGGAGAATGTATTACCAAAGCCCAACAGCTTCTGCTCAAGAGAAAATCAAGCAGGTTTCAAAGCCAGGAAGTCCCACTGTAATCAAAACTAGAAACATGTAAATGGATTCTCTAGTACTGGTGTTCTCACAAAACAACCAGGGAGAGCAAACAAGCAGCAGATACCATGCAGATTTAACTCTGTGAGTTGAAGTCAAATTTGTCTTGGAAGCACTTTTGGCGTATGTTTTTCATGAACTTTAAATGCCTTTTAAATGACACATTTGTGCAAGACAGTTACTAAAGACCCTTTGAGTTGGCTACATTAGTAAAGCAGTCTGGAAAACTATATATTCTGAGCAGCTAGTTTAAAAAAAAAAAAAGGGTTTTGATTCTAGAGGAAATTAACAATCCAGGGGGGAAAGGAAGAAATTTGTCTGGGCTTTGTTTGTTTGTTTGTTTGTTGTTGGGGTTTTTTTGTTTGTTTGTTTGTTTGTTTTTCCCCATTAGGTTGCAAAGCAGAAAGATTTGAAAGCTCTTACAACAATAGTACTTAGCATTTATCAACATTTTGTCAGAACCATTCTGGACCCTCAAAAGAATAAACTTGGATGGTCATGCTCCTCATTGCCTAATCCTGTGTTACTTCTTTGAAATTTACTCTGCATAAATTAAACTACTAATTTTAATAACTATATATCTCTTGCATTGTTTTATTTTATCTAATCAGCTAAACTACTGCTACAGCAGGGGAAAGAAAAATATCACTAGGCATGAATTCACTTATCATAGAGTAGATATTTGAAGAAGATTGTATGGATCACTGCCTAAAATTGCAGGTCCACTTGCTGTATCATTTACAGACCTTTCTGCTCAGAATTATGTACTTCAATTGAGATTATTTAAATTTCCAATATTTAAGCAGAACAAATATTAATCTTCAGGAAAATTTGTTGGATTTATGACAGTGTTAAGTATTATTCTATGCTTTTTCTTATCTAGATTAATCCAATTTTAATAAATATTTCAGACATTAAAATATATATTGTTAACATTAGTATAAACATTTATTAGAGAAAGTGACCACATTTTTTTCTGTTCATTTTAATTATAAGAATAACATGAAAAGAAGTGTATCTTAAAAATGGGTATATTTTTATCATGATATTGATAAGACATGAAGTAAAAATTTTTTATGCAATGCTATGCTCTTGCTAGATCTTTTTAGGTTCCATCTTGATAACAGAAAAATTCCCTAAAAACACATTTTCATATAATTAGAAGTTTAGGCAAGTACATACTGTCAAAGGAAATCTGAGTTACAAATATGTTAAAAATGCAATTATATTCTGATATATAACACATTGAAGTGGAATTATTTCTGAACATACGAAATCTAGAGAAAAACCTCTTAAACACAGAAATACCAGATAATTTATTTTTCATGTTCTGAATGCAAGGGCCCTAAATTAATTAAATTAACTTGTTGGTAGTTAATATCTTTAAAACTAGTATCCAGAGGGAGATAAAAAATGTTTTGAAGAGGTAAGAAGACCTTTCATTTATACAGCATTTGGAATCAGATTATTATTCATTTAATCTATATGATTACACACTGTCCACATGGGAAGATCAAAAGCCCGAGGACATATTTCGTACACATACTTTTTAAGAAGAATGTGTTAATGCCTGTGTTAAATTTTTTCCACCACTTTGTGTAGGATGAAAGAAAAAAAGAACAAACCAACCTACCCCTCTAGTCTGCATTTGTAGAGGCTTGTGCTTACATCCAAAGTGACAGAATGCTGCAAGAAGAATTATGTTGAACAGCTTCAGTTTTTTGTCACTTTTATTGTCTATCACCACAGCAGAATTTGGCAGTTTGCCCAAGAGAGTAAGCACCACACTACCAGTACAACATTATCACAAAACTGAGGTGTTGGTCTGTACAGCAAGGAATTTTCTTTACATCAGTGTCATATGTGGGGATTTTGTTTATTTTACTGTCTGTTGTTTGGTTTTGCAGTGTTACTTATAAAGAAAATTCTTCAGTCTCTCTTCCTTGAGCGTTGAATCACTCCCTCTAGGAAGAGAATAACAGAGGGCAAGAGAGAGTGGGGGCCACAGGGAAAGACATCAAGCCTGCCATTCATAGGGATCCAACTAATTGCTTTTACAAGTTACGGTGTTGATAGAAAAGACAAAATGAGTCTGGGACCTTATAGGTCACTGAGATAAAATAGCTAAAACTTTAACCTGCTTGTACCAAAATGATCATAGGATAATTTGTGTTGGAAGGGACCACAGCAGGTCTCTAGTCCAACCTCCTGTTCTAAGAAAGGTCATGTTTGAGGCCAGACCATGTTATCCAGGGTTTGATCCAGATAGGTTTGTTTGTTTGCTAGGAAAATATATCAGACAATCCAGAAAGCATATATCAGACAATCCAGAAAGAAAAGGGTATTCAAAAACTACTAATCTAACTCCTGCCTTTATAATAGCATATTGTAAAATAAAACACTAGTAAAAAGGAACATGCAGTATTACATTAATATTCTGCCATTTACATGGTATCCAAATCCTTTATTTCTAAAAAGTACAGAACCTATGTACTCTTATAAAAGTTTTTTGCAAGTGCATATTTTGGCAAGGACTTTAGTATCTTCAGTATTTGATGTTACTGGAACACTATTAGACAGTATTATTTCTTTGATCATTTTTACCTTAGAGGATCTCAGCTGTGTCTTATAATCAGGGAACATGTTTCTTTTTGACATGTTATAATTTTCCACAATAGCAGTTTTGGTTCAATATTTATATATTATCAGGTGGATCTATGCATAATTCGGATCTGTAGGGCCTTGGGGGCTTTTTATCCTTTCAAGATTCAGAGATAGGAGTACAGAAGTTTCAGGGAGGGTTGCTGGTTTACCTTTAGTAATGCCTTAAGTGTGGTTTCTTTCCATTAGTCAGAAGTATAGACATGCAAAAATACGCAAACCACTGGACATGCTCTGAGTGTATCGAATGTTGTCATTACGGTGACCATGATTAGGATGATTGCCTTTCTTTGGTAGGAAAAATAAAATCAGATTTGGTAATGAAAGAATTGAAGATCACATAAAAGAATGAAAAAAAGTCTAATTAAAATGTTTTAAGAAAATTGTTTCCTACACTTATTTTTAAGAATACATCTTTATTTCACACAGATCTGTACTTTTTTAACATAAACAACAATTTATTATTAAAAAATAAAGTTAAATTTTTTACATGTACGGAATTGAAGTTTAAGAGGAAGCAGATTCTTAATAAGACCAATATTTTAGCAGATTTATACAGGCTTGTAGTCTGTTTGCACCAGGAAAATATTCTTTCTGACATATATAATTCAAGGAAGGAATGAACATTGCAGTTTTCGTAAGTACTGAAGAACAAGAACAACTTGTGTGGTACTAATAAATTCCAATAAGTAAATAAAACTGGGAAAATGCTGTATAATAGTTTCTTAGTGTTTTGTTGCTGTTCAGAGTTTTTATTTTCATATTTTAAATACTTTCGCATGATCATTCTGATCTCTTGTTCATTTTCTGCACTGTATAGAGTATATAAGGAATATTATTACTGGACACCAAAATTATGACAGAAATTTTAGAACTCTGATTTATAAATCATACCAGTTCTGAGGAGTGGATACTGTTAAAAAAAAAAAAAAAAAGTAAAAGTATCTGTGGTTTTTTTTGTTTGCTTACTTTGGTTTAGCTTCTTTGTTTATTTTAATAAGAAAAATAAAAGCTTAGTATGGGGTACTGAAATATATTAAAACAGTAGAAATAGAATAAATTATTCAAAAGATACGCTCATTGCATAGTATTCCCAATAGAAATTCTTTATTGAACCTAGTGCATTAAAAAAAAAAAAAATAGTTTTAAGTTGAGAAAATAACCAAGGTCAAGTCAATGCTGCAAACCTGAGTACATTATGGTGTTCACTGTAACTACAATTAAATTCAAATCAAAACATCGAGGGAGCGTTCTCGATTGAATTCAATATGTATTCACACAGCATGGATAGACACCATGATGAAGTGAATAATCACAAAGTTCTTATTACTGATTTAGGTTGCAAATCACTCTAGGGCTGAAAGATGTTATGCTCTTTGTTCTGTTCCCTTTTCTTAGGGAGAGAAATGAAAGGAAACGCAGAGCTGGTGTCCTATCTGTATTTCCTAACTGTAAAAGCATATGGACCACTAGAATTTTAAAGACTTTGAAAGTAGTCTTTGAAATCTGGCAGGTCTTTAAGTACAAAACTTTTGCCACAAAACACCTGCATAAGACGGCTGGGGTATTTGTGCTTTTTATTCTGGGAAAAGCATTGAGTTAAGAACAGCCAAGTTTGGCTTGGCATCTGGATGCAGTGGCAGATTTCTACTCTGCTAAACCAAGCTACTTCAGGAGAAATAGAAGAATATCCCATTTGCCATGCTTCCTTGAGAGCAGAACTGCTGCAGTATTAGACACAGGATAGCTAAACATCGGAAGTTCTACTGACAATGGTACTAGCTCTACATTTCAAAAGAAAATTCAGCCCTGACAGAACTGCCTTCCTTCAACCCACAACAAGATTTCATAAAAATAAGGAAGAGACACACATGGGAAGAGATAAATAAACAAGAAAAATGTATGAACTTGAAGGTGAAATAATTTTAATAGGAGGAAGACACAAAAAAGTTTTCTTTTGAACGTATATATATATGGTTTTTTTCTTCTTCATGCCCATCAAACTTATGCTGTGCTACATTGGAGAGTAGGAGGGTGACCGAATAGAGGAAAGGGATGGATTTTGGTAATCTATCAGCCAGAATACATCAAAACATCATTTCCTGCTACAGACTTTAGAGGAAAACTAATACTCAATTTTACTCCCTGTCACAATAGACTCCTTTGATACAGAAGATTTTTCTTTTTTTGTATATTTTCCAATTAATCCAGCTCTTATGTTTCTTTACTATTGCTTATATTCAAAGCCAGAAGTTCCCTAAGTCATCAGAAAAATAAGTTTCTCTTTTTTTAAGCCCCTTTTAAGTACTGAGAGGCCACAATGAGGTCTCTCTGAAGTCTTCTCCAGACTGAACAACCCAAGTTCTCTCTGCCTGTACTCATAGGAGAGGTGCTCCAGCCCTCTGATAATTTTTGTGGTCATCCTCTGGACCTGCTCTAACAGGCCTATGTCCTTCTGTCTTAAGAACCCCAGATTTGGATTCAGTATTCCAGGTGGGATCTCATGACAGCAGGGCAGAGGGACAGAATCACTGCCCTCAACCTGCTGGCCACTCCTCTCTTGGTGCAGCCCAGGATGCTGTTGGCCATCTGGGCTGCAAGCAGACACTGTTGGCTCACATCCAACTCTTCATTTACAAGAACCTCCAAATCCTTCTCCACAGGGCTGCTCTCGATTAGTTCTTCTGCCAGTCTTTGCTCATGTCTGGGATTGCCCTGACCGAGGTGCAGCACCTTGCACTTGCACCTGTTGAACTTCATCATATTCTCATGGACCCACTTCTCAAGTTTGTTCAGGTCCCTCTGGATGACATCCCTTCCTTCTGTTGTGTCAACTGCACTGCTCAGGTTGTGTCATCTGCAAACTTGCTGAGGGTGCACTTGACACCACTGTCTATGTATTGATCAAGATATTAAATAGCACTGGTCCCAGGATAGTCTTCAGATGGACACTTCTCACTGGGCTCCATCTGGTCATGGAGCCATTGACCACAACCCTCTGGCTGCATCCAGCCAGCCAATTCCTCATTCAATAATTTATAATGAAATCCATATCTCTCCAATTTGGAGGTAAGGAAGTCACCAAATCACAGGCATACATATATTATTTTCCAAATTATTCTCTAATTTTTTAAATAAAAAGAGTAATCCACTCTTTGGAGGAAGTATTCTCTCAGAAAAGTTTAGGCGGGGCTTAAAAGCAATCTTGATCAATTCTTATCAGTAATTAAATTGATAACAAAAGGGTACGTATACAATCTGTCTGACACTAAGTGTAGTCCATGGAATTTCATCTAGAGAACAGGTGCAGAATAATGCAGATGAGACTGGTGAAGGGCAGTGAAAGAATATGGAATAATAGTATTTCAGATTTAAAATCATTGTCCAAAAATATAATTGAATAAAGTGGGTTTTATGCTGTGAAAAGGACTGAATCAGAATGCTCTTCTATCTCTATAATATTCATTCATTACACAATCAGCAACAATGCCCTAACAACATAAGATTCATCAAAGCATAAGTCATCAACTTCCAAGATGCTTTGACAAGGGGGAGACCATTTTCTAGCTGAAAAGGTATAGATAGCCATAAGAAATGGAAGAATCTTCATAAGTAAGATCAGAGCCTGAACTTTTTTTTCAGAAGTATGTGTTTTGTCTTTGAAACATTGATGTTTGAAAAGCTATGCTAAAAAAACTCCAACAACCCACAAAATCAATCCAACTAAAACCCACAACAAAACAAAATTACTACCACAAAAAAAAAAAAAAAACAAAAGCAAAACAAATCCCTTATAGAGAAAAAAAACCCAAAAACCAAAAACACCCCCAAGCCCCCCAAAACTGAACCCTTATAAATATATACTTGGTAAACTACAAAAAAGGTAAATATTCACCACAGACTTCAGACAGCACCAGGAAGGGGCTGCTCCTCAGGAGAAGGTGAGTTGGGAGCTGAAGGCAGAAACAAGACTGTCAGGGGCAGCCCAGACTCACTGGCAAGCTGTGTAGCCACACAGAACCCAAGCAAGAAGTGCAGGGCACGTCTGTTGTAGGAATTCTGGTTTATCAAAGAGTTCACACCACCAGACAAGTCCACAATGATGAGGCAGGTCTGAGATCAGGATATCAGGCTCCAGATCAGAAAGGAACATGGCACTAGACATGACTGCAATATAGCTCAAGCCGAATCTAGCAAGCAGCATTGTCCAAAATTAACTTTGTGCATGTGTGCAGTTAAAGATTTTAAACAAGTTCAGCTCATGTATAGACACTTTTGTACATGAAAGATTGACTAAACCAAAACTGTCATATATTTAAAGAGATATGTGGGGAAATCTCACACATATCAGATGATGGAAACATGCAGCAGTAAATAATACAGATTATTTCAGATGCTTAACCTATCCAATCATGAGGACAAATGAAATGCATTGTGACTCAAGTTATCTGTTACACTGTGCTGGTGACATAATTGACAGGTAAGCAAACCTTCCATCCAAAAGTTTAGGCCTGAGCTATAATTTGCTAAAATATAGCTATAGACTAATGATTTTGTATAAATAAAAATAACAATATGAATAGTTAAATTATTATTTGCTAACAAAAATGGGTAACATTGCTATAAAATTTTTATAAGGAATTATTTACCTAGCTGTTACAAAATATTTCAGAAGAAAATATCGGGGTTTTTTTACAGCTTTTTTTCTACAGATCTCGTTTCCTAACAAAGCTTTTCAATTTCTTGGTGCCTTAAGCAATATTTTGCAGACGCATGCTAGTGGCAGAAAAATAAGAGATTTTTCTCTGCATATGTCCATTGGTTAGAGCAAGTGTTTCCTACATGTAATTATAAATGTCTGCTTTGCCAGAGATGAGAAAGGAGATTGTTTAAACAATTAAACATGTGATTTCTAGTCTCCAAAGTAGGATTATAGATGTTCGAATAATATTCTAATCAGCGATGAAATTAAGTTATAACATTTTAAAAACATCACTTTCTTTGCCAGAAGCTGATCCATTGACAGGGGACATTTCACTGAGTTTTGTTACGTATAGATCATATAAAAACATCAAATGGCAGTGTGCCATTGCAGCAACAAAATACAGCCCTGTTCTGAGCTGCATCAGCAAGAGTACAGTAAGTAGATCAGAGGATGTTACCATTCCTACTCTACTCTACAGTTATTAAATCGCATATCAAATGTAACAGGGTTTCTTATCTTGTATATTGTATCAGGCTTTGGTTCTCCCAGTTTAAGCAAAAAGTTGAAAAGCTTGAGAGGATTTTTGAAATAGCCACTGAGATAATTGGAGTGTTGGAGAGCGTGATGCATGAGGAAATGTTGAAGGCATTTTGCTTGTTAAAGCGACGCAGTAGAACCCCATGGAAATCTAATCACAGTCTTCCAATATCTGAAATCCAGCTGACTGCTGAGCCTGTGTTTATAAATGTCTTCCCCATTCCTACTATTCTATTTCTCAGAAGATGTAGACATACCAACTAAACATGATAGTACCAAGACTGGCTCCCCTCAATTCATGCTGTCTTTAAATACTATTTTGCTTTATCCTCACAGCTTCTAAAGGACATGTTTGTAGCTCTGTTTTCTATTTCTCACTTCTGATACATGAATGGTCATTCTCAGTAATGAAAAACCCACTTAAATTCAATATTTCTTAGAATTTTTCTGTCAGTTCTAATAAAAAATTTCCTTGTTGAAGTTTTGTATTCAAAAAGTCCAACAATCTTAGCATATAATGAATTTTAGTGTATGTGAGCATAATCTAGGGAAGTAGTTCTTCAGAAAAAGCAGCACAAAATCTATTTATTTGAGATATAGATGGATATATATGCACTAATCAAGACAATCTATGAGGCTGCACTTCTGAATTACCTTCGGAAAACCGACAGTTAATATTTCTCATTTAGCTAAAATTAAATATTACAGTATAAAAGAAGAACATTCATTATTATATTTTCTGTTGAATATTTGCAGCATCAACCAACATGGATTTTAGACATGCAAATTCAAATGTAAAAAAGAAATTACAAGAATAATGGAACAGAAATACTGCTGGAATATTTTAAATAGCTTCTAAATTGTTCATTTGAAATGCATTTTGTTTCAATATGAAACAGTTCATTTCCCGGGAAGAAATAGTGACTTTTTTTCATAAATTAATGTTCAGCCAACATTATGCCTTTTATAACCTTTTCAAAATATGAATATGCTGATTAATTCACAAGACATAGATCTTGAACTACCCTTCTAAACATCAAGAGCTTTCACTGAAGGCCAACCCACAGCATCTTATTCCAAAGAGACAAGCTTTGACTTTCAGATTTTCATGAAGCCTTTCAGTCTTTATTTATGCTTATGCTGTATTTAGTCTAGCCCATCTGCTTTCAATTATTGTGACTGCATGTGTTTTGGTTTGGGGGGTTTTATTTTATTTTGGTGTGGTTCTCTGTTTTTAATAGGCCTGTCCTTACAGATAAAGAAGAATTGATTCCCTTGGAATTAAACATCTTCTAAGGCAAAGCAGGAAAACTAAATGCATAATTATTTACAGCATGTAAATATGGGTCATATCTAAGGTGTTTGTGTCTATATAGTAAGCTAAACTCGAGATGTAGCAAAGGTTACTAGAAAGCTTACTGTGTAAAAAAACTAACTAAACTTCCAACATCTGTTTAAGACACAGTTTAGGACAAAAAAAATAGTTGTCAATTATTTTGTAGAAGTAACATCTAGGTAAATAAACTTCATATTCTGTTGATTTTTTTCTGCACTATAGCTATAATAGCAAAGTTACTTGTGCCTTTATACTGTCATTATAGAACCTAACAGCTCACTGAAGCTAGTTACAAAATGAAATACTTTCATTCAAGAAGGACTAATGTTATCTGAAACAAAACACTAAGAAGGCCACAAATTTAGGAAGCTGTCTCTTTAATAATGCACTTTGCTACACTGGGGCCCCATATTGTCTGTTTACTCAAGCAGGTGGATTTGCTGAAGAAGTGCTGATGATGCAATGTGCTGACCCACATATCAGTTCCCAACGGCGTGCACCAGCTGGTATAGTTTATGCTTGTAGTTTAAACAAAGCCAACATTTTTCCCTTTCCATTGTCTGCTGCTGATGGAATACAGAACAATTAAAATATTGTCAAGTTATCTTATAGGAAAAGATCTATATTTACAGTTATTTATGGGTTGTGTTTTTTCTTTCTTATTATGTATTATTTCTTGTGAGAATATAAAATAAAAATTTAGATCTGGGAAACATTGCTTATATACTTATTAAAGTGCTTACCTTATCCATATATGATAAACACAAATCTTGAGGTTATTAATAATTAATAATTGACATTATTCCTTGAACCTTACTCTACAAAGGAAAATAAATTATTGCTCGCTTTTTTATTGTTTTCTGTGGTTTCATTTTCACAGATGTCTAAAATGGTGCAAAAGCAGTATTAAGAGCTCTAAAGTTTTACCTCAAAATTAGCATTTTACACCTTGATGGCTATCTCCTCTGAGGCTTTTTAAAATATTACAAAAAACAGTAACAGGGTTAATGAAGTGTAAAGGCTAACTTCTGTCATATCTGAGATGCTTTAAATCCTAGATTGTAATAGTGATGTTTGTTTAATTAAAAATAGCACTTCCACTGCTCAGATCTCTGTTAAAAAAAAAAAGCAAACAAACAGAAATGTCTCTTTAATAAGCAAGATTGTTGAAGTGAGAAACTTTAATTTCAGAATGAGTCAAATATTTCATGTGAAAATGTTGTCAACATCCAGGAATATCAACGGTCAATATTAATTCATAAGAGAGATTGGACCTAATGCTTTTTCATTTAAAATATTGTCTCTAAGTTCCTAATAACAGAACATTGTGAGGTTATTTGTGGCTCAAGCATAGTCTTTTGCTTTACCAAACTCTATCTACTAAATCCTTTCACATTATATCAGAATATATATCAGAACATGACTGATCCTCATGTGTATATTTAATGCCCATAAACAATTTTTGTATGCATTTATGCACTTGTAAGGAATTCAATATATGAATTAGCTAGAAGACATAACATTTACTGCAGGATATCATTACTTTATGTAGACCTAGCAGAGGTGTCTCAGGTATAGACAGCTGTGGAGTAGTTTCGTTGTGAAATTGCATGAAGGCTCTAGTCTTGTGTCGTGAAGGTTCTGGAACCTGGACTCATGTCTGCAAGATGTGTAATCAGTTCATTGACTACTGATAAATGTGATTAATGAGAACACAGATGTGTATTTGATGCAGATTGGATTCGATGTTGATCGTGAAATAATACTAGGAGAAAGCAAATGGTTAATTTGAGTGAATGGTGATGCACAAGGCTCAGTATGTGAAGAGCCATGACCTAATCTTGGATGCTGAAAGTCAGGTTAACTGTTGGCTAGTTTCCAGGACCATGGTGAAACATTTCTTGATTGTAATAAAATCTGAATGCTCATTCCAAACAATGCTTTTGCAAGCTGCGGAGTTTTAATGAAATTTCCACTTTTTTCAGGCAACTCCATAAGGTCAAAACAAAACAGTACTTGAATTTTCCAAATGGGTCAGAGCTTTTGATTTTTCTTCTTATATTTTTCTCTTTTTTTCATTCACTAGCTTGCTTCATTCTAAGAAGCAAGTAATCCTGGAAATATTATAAGTAATATTAATCTTTAGAAAAAGCGTTTTGATAAGAAATTCTCCATGTGGAAGAAGCAATTTAAATTTTGCTAGATAAAATGCCTATATTTGTCATTGTGCACTGGCATATTCAAATAAAAATGTGTACTCTTCTCTTTAATCCTTGAGACAATGTGTATTTTATTGTGCTTAGGAACCATGACAACACAAAGAGATGTTTCGTATTTAAACCAGATACCAGAGTAACATAAGAATACGAGTGCTCGCATAGCTTTAGAGGGAATAGAACTGATTCACTGTAATTGTGTTTTAGAATTTATGAAAAATTATTTTTCTTTGTGTCTGTAATGACAACAGTATCTATTTTGACATAGCCAAACTCACTTGTGGTAAAATCTGTACATAAATCAGGCATTGTAAAATGCCACATATTGTGTCTTGCAGGGTTTTTATTTGAGGTCCTTAGTCATCAGGTATTTGGTAAAGCAATAACAATAATTTATTCATTCTTACCTATGCTGATGACACCAAGCTGAGGGGTGAAGTTGACACACCTGAGGGATGGGATGCCATCCAGAGGCACCTGGACAAGCTCGAGAAGTGGGCACATGGGAACCACATGTTGTGGTTCAACAAGTGCAAGGTGCTGCACCTGAAGTAGGGCAACCCCTGGCTGGGGGATTGAACAGGTTAAGAGCAGCCCCACCAAGAAGGATTTGCAGATATTGGTGGATGAAAAGCTGGACATGAGTTGGCAATGTGCACTTGCAGTACAGAAATCCAACCACATTGTGGGCTGCAAAAAAAGGTTGAAAGAGGTGATTCTGCTCCTCTGCTCTGACACCCCATGTGCAGTACTGTGTCCAGATGTGGTGCCCTCAGCACAAAAAGAACACAAACTGTTGGAGAGGCCAGAGGGCCACATAAATGATGAGTGATGTAGCACTTCTTCAAGGAAAGGCTCAGAAATCTGGGGTTATTCCGCCTGGAGAAGAGAAAGCTACAGGGAGACCCTATCAGTACTTACAGGGGGCTTAAAAGAAACACGGGAACAAACTTTTTAATAGGGCTTGTAGATATAGAACAAGGAGTGGTGGTTTTAAACTAAAGAAGGGTCAATTCACACTAAGTATGAGGAAAAAAAAATATTTTGAGGGTGATAAGGCATAGGAACGGGTTGCTCACAGAGGTTGTAGGTGTCCTATCCCTGGAAACATTCGAGGCCAGATTGGACTGGGCTTTGAACAGCCTGATCTAGTTGAAGATGTCTGGGATCATTGCAGGAGAGTTGGACTAGATGACTTTCAAAGTTCCCTTTCAATCCAGACAAGTTACGATTCTATGGTTGTACTTTTTGTCAATCTGATATCACAGTAGAAAGATGTCATGTGAGTTGAAAAAGGAAAAAACAATTCCTTAGTGTAGATATTTTCATTCCTCTTACATTTCTTTACTATGGGAATGCTATTTTTTTAATCCATTCAGTACTTGGAAATGAAATTTCTTGAAATTTTCATATAAATATCTCAGTGTTCTATAATTTTTTTCTTTTTTTTTTTTTTTTTGTCTGGAAAAGAAGCCAAGATAATTTTTCCTAGATTAATCATAAAAAGTTAATTCAGTCTCCTTCCTATGCTTTGTTAATATTAGTGTTTCCAGGTAAAATTACAATGTTCTATTTGGAAAGAAAGCATTTTTTTATACGTCACTACATGTTGAGAATTTATACGTGGTACTTACAGGGATTTTTTTATACTTCTTTTCAACTGTTGTACTATTCTGTCATTACAACTCCTCTGAAAGGGAGGGAAAACTGCATTTTCCTTCTGAAGACAAAAACTGAATTAGTGATACCATGAGTTTGAAACAGGAAATTCATTAGTTGTTTTAAAATTCATAGAGCATATAGAAAACCATCCCCATTACTTCTTTTCTATGGGTTAAATGTACTTTTACTAAATATGGTAAAAAAAAGATGGTTTCCCTTGTCCAGCTTCAGTGTACTTAACCAAGATCTCATTAACCTGCAAGATATTTTCTAATTCAGTCACAGATGCAGTCATGAGTAGTCAGCTGGAAATGAGGTAATTGGGGTGTGACAGAACTCTTAGTCTGTATCCATAATTCATTCTTCATAATAGAAGAAAATGTGAAGGTGCCCTATCAAAGACAGTTTTTACGATAAGTTTAGTTCTACAAAAGTTGATAAAATGAATTGGTGTTCTCATTTTGATATCAATGCACCATCTTTCAGTATGAAGAGCAAAGCTCACATTTCAGCAATACAAGGATCCAGGGAAATGCAGGCTGGTGAGCCTCACTTGATCCCTCAGATGGTTACGGATCTAATCCTGAAAAACATTTCCAGGCACATGAAGGACAAGAAAATCTTCAGGAGTAGTCAACACGGATCCATAAAGCAGAAGCTATGCTTGACCAACTTGATACCTCGATCATATAAGCTGGGTGGTAGTGTTGATCTGCTTGACAGTAGGAAGGTTCTGCAGAGGAATCTTACAGGGTGGATCATTGGCCTGAGGCCAGTTCTATGAGGTTCAAAAAAGCAAAGTCCTGTATCCTCCCTCTGAGTCACAACAAATCCGTGCAGTGCTACAGACTTGGGGAAGAGTGGCTGGAAAGCTGCCCGGAGGAAAAGGACCTGGAGTTGCTAGTGGACATATGGCTGAACATGAGCCAGTGTGTGCTCAGGAGATCAACGCAAATGGCATCCTGGCCTGTGTCAGAAATAGTGTGGCCAGCAGGACCAGGGGAGGCATCGTCCCCCTGTACTCGGCACTGGTGAGGCTGCAGCTCGAATCCTGTGTCAAGTTCTGGGCCCCTCACTACAAGAAAGACATTGAGGTGCTGGAGCAGGTCCAGAGAAGGGCAGCGGAGCTGGTGAAGGGGTTGGAATGCAAATCTTATGAGGATTGGCTGAGGGAGCTGGGGTTGTTTAGCCTGAAGCAAAGGAGGCTAAGGGAAGACCTTATCACGCTCTGCAACTGAAAGGATGTGGTAGTGAGGTAGGTGTTTATCTCTTCAACCATGTAACAAGTGAGAGGATGAAATGGCCTCAAGTTGCACCAAGGAGAGGTTTAGATTACATATTAGGAAAAATTTCTTCACTGAAAAGGTGGTCAGTCATTGAAACAGGCTACCTAGGGGAGTGGTTGAAACACCATCCCCGGAGGTCTTCAAGAAATGCGTGGATGTTCCACTTAGGGACATAGTCTACTCGTAGACTTGGCAGCGGTAGGCTGGACTTGATTATCTTGATGGTCTTTTCCCACTTAAATGATTCTATGATGAAATCCTCAGACTTGTAGAGAGCAGTGGATTCTGACTAGCCAGATTTCACGAAGGTCTTTGACACTGACTTCCATAACACCCTCATTGAAAAGCAGCTGAAATAAGGCCTGGATGAGCAGTCAGTGAAATGCATTGAAAACTGGATGTCAATTATTTTTGAAGGAATGTAGAATGAGAATTCTACATTTTTTGAAAGAATGTAGAATTTCTGTCACTTTTACAGAATTGCAAACATTTGGAGGTGCTTAACCTGAATCCTTATTCAGAAAGGAGCGCAGTAGAATCAGAAAAGTTCTTTCTTTTGTCCTTCAATATTGGATGCTTCCCAGTATATTGCTCAGATAGACTTGAAAAGATTTAAGCAGAATGTGCTTCTTTACTTTGAAAAAGGAGCATTTTGCTGAAAAGTATGGATTCTTGTCTCAGGAGTTTATTTTGTTTTGTCTGACTCTATCCTTACATCCCAGGATTATTACATTATAAGAATTTTAAAGCCAAAATTAAGATTATTCCTTTCTTTCATGTGCTATATTTCTATTTGGAAGAAGTTGATTCTATTTTCACCATCAAGAAAAGTACTTTAAACATCTATTGCAGCTTTGTTTTCCTTCATTTATACAAGTGGAGAAAATTAAAATGTTATAAAATCACTATATACATACACCCTGTATCGGTCTATAACACCTCACTGACAGGCCCTTCTTCATCTTCCATAATGTCTATGTTATGACAAACACACTAACAACATTCACAGCTCTCAATATTATTAATTAATAATACTGAAGAGAACTCCCTTAAAGAAACCCTAAAAAAATAAATATACAAAATACTGTACCATAGTGAGGGTGTTCTTAGGTGTAACTTTAGAAGCACTATCTTTCTTTCTGCCTAATAAACAATTAGCAGGAGAGCTGAGTGGCAGAACCGATAACATAACAGCAAGAGCACTAGAGATTGTGCAAGAATTTCAAATAAAATAATTACCTTTACTAGCTCTGCAGAAGTTTCAGTAAATGCTGAAGAGGAGAAAATTGCAGGTGCTGACTTCAGAGAGTTGTAAAAAAATCTCTGTAGAAAATATCCTAAACTATACATTTTAAGTTTCTGATTGTTTTTCTCCTATATTGTCTCCTGCTGCTGGAAGCCCACCTGGTCTCTGTTACATCTCCTATTCAGCATATTTAAAGTTTGCTAGAACTGCTTCAGGGTTGAATATTTTAGAATAATGTTAATATGGCAGATTTTGACATTCTATTGTTCAAATGGCAGTAATCTTTTTTCCAATTATTTTTTTGCTATGTTGAAATTCCAACTCCCTTCAGAGCAGAGGATGCTGAACTCTGGACTAAGAGAACTTGCAGAGCAACAATTTATTTTTTTCCCCAGTTGCATCAAGTGGTGGAATAGATGACTTTTGTATTTAAATCAGCAGAGTCACATGAAAGAAAGAGCAACATCTGGCCAAACACCTAGAAAAATGCTATTCATGAAATACTACCATCCTAAAAAGCTGATTCACTATAGTGATAACTGCTTAAATTTTAAGAGCTTCATTTCCCAGAGGTGCTCTTATAGACAGCAACTGAACAGTACAAGTCTCAGAAGTGTTGAACACATCTCAACCATCATTATGTCATCCTTTATTCAAGATTAAAATACATTTTAGAGTGGCTGTAACCTGTATACTCACTTAGAAGTCTGTCTTCAGAGACCTGTGTTTTAAAATCTTTGCTAGAGAAAATAATTTACTCCACAATCAAAAATGTTTAAGAGAAACATATATTCAAGATGATTGATTTTCATAAAGAATTATCAGTGTTTTAAATTTACCTTAAAGTTTCAGTCGATAACTCTCAGTGGTTTCTCCCTTCTCCCCTCCCCATCCCAGAAATAAAAAGAGAAATGAAATGTATAAGGAATAAGGGTATTTAAAATCTTCAGATGTAATTTTGCTTTAAAGAATTCCTAAATATGGATTTTATGTAGATAGGTCAACAGATGCAAATGATTTCAAGTTATACTTTTTTGTCTTTGGAAGCACTAGGAATGTAGGTAGGAACACTACCTACATTCTTCAAGCTTCAGAAATGTTGCTAAAAGGGAGAGGATATAGCTGCTGACCCAGAGTGTAATGGAGTAAGACTTGTTTTGCTATCAAAGATGCTTTACAGATCATTAGTAACAAAGGTTTAGTTGGTCAAAGCTTTCTGTCTGTTTATGATTTTTTGTTATGTAAACAGTCAACTCTAAAGTTCAATACATAGCCCAATGCAAATGTGAATTTATTTTGAAACCCTTTACAAATTATAATAATTGATTAAGGTACCACATAAGAACACTGCAGAGTTTAAATATCACCATTCTCTAATCTATCACGCAGACCTCTAACAGAGTTAACAATGGTATGAAGGATAATTGTTGCAGCTTACACAGTACAAATACATTGCTATTTGCCTGGAAGTAGAAGAAGCTAAGGGAAGGAATTTCAATGTTCTATCATTGAATTATACATTAGAAATCCATGAAATTGCTGACATGCCTGTGAGAATTATATCTAAATTTTTTTTATAGCCAAGATTTAAATTTTGGCTGAGATGTTCTCTACTCAATTAACATTTCAGATCTCTCAGTGGAAGTACAATAAAGTAATCTGACCAAAATATGAATTATTTCCATGAAAAAAATTGATATTTTAGGGATTTTATTGATTGCATTACCACAGTTCATTGAGAGGAGTATCATGTTAACAACTTTGAAGTAACATACTGAACGTATACACAGTCTTTATGATAGAACTGAAACTGGCAAAATGAGCTCTTTCATAACAGTGAAAAAATTTAATGAAACTCCTGATTCATGAAGTTGAACCTTTTGCTGTCACAGAAGAGAACACCTTATAGTTTCCCATCACCATCCCTGGATGTGGAATTACCATGCCTGGATGTGTTTAAAAAAGATTGGATGTGGCACTCGGTGACATGTTTTAGTTGAGGTGTTAGGGTGTGGGTTTGGACTCAATGATCTTAGAGGTCTCTTCCAACCTGGTGATTCTGTGATTCTGATTCTGTGAATCCACTATGAATTTATATCTCTATCTAAAAGTAATGTTTTTATTTTACTTCACTTTAACAAGAGTTTTTCATTTCAATTACTATAAATTTTTCTATAATGGTTTTAAAGCAACAATTTTATTCATCCCCTGCTATATTTGAAATTATTCTTCTAAAGCAAATTGAAATGGACTTGTATGAAGTGTTCTGTTTTGCAGAAAATGTTTCCAGATAACTGTGTTTGTTTTCTTCCTAATTTCAAATAATTGAATTTAGATCATGCATTTGATTCAGAATTGCAAGCAACACCCAAGGTCAGGTTGTAAGTTGGCAATATTTAAGAAGTTGTGTTTTCTAAAAAGCTTTTTAACACCTTATGAGAATGTCAGTGTTCATGACATCTCTGAATGAGATATCCTATTTTATTTTATTTTTCATGTTGCTGTTGTACTACAAAAATAAGGGGGCTTCAAATTAAGATGTTGTAGGCCATTTGCTCTTGATAAAAAAGTCATTTAATTTAAGAACAGATAAGCTTCTGAACTGTATTCTTCAATAAGTGCTTGAAAAGGTAATCCAGACGAGTTCCTGAGGCATTTAACCATTAGGGATCATACAACAGAAGTATTTATTCATACATTTAAATGTAGAGTCTATTCCTGCAAATAAAGAGTTATGCTTGTGAATTACTTTATACAGCTGATTAGTCTCATCTAAGCCAACTGAGCTATTTAAGTGCAAAAGTTTTTACAGGATCTTGAGCTGTCTCGTTAATCCCGTATCAATATATTTGAACACATGCAAGAGAGTGATAAAACTATTTCATGTACTCATGACAACATTAAAAAGTATCAACAAATAAGCCTGCTTTTTATCACAATTGCATATTCAAGCAGCAATTTTTGGAATGCTCTCAAGACTGACCACTTAACTCAAACAATGAGATTCTTAAATGCTAGAGAAGAACCAGAAAGCTGACAGGTTAAAAAATATACATTTTCCTCTGGAAATGTCTCACTGCTGACTCTTATGTTAGTAATTACCAGTGAAAAAAAAATTATTATAAGAAAGATGGAAGTATCCCAGCAAATGAGATCCCATCAATAGCAAATACCCACTGGCTTTGAACACAACTCACAGTGCAGTGTCTGGCCTTGCCCTGGCCTGAGCTGGTTTTAGCTTGTTTGAGCAACAGGCTGGCAGCAAACGACCACTGACCTGCTTGTTTGAGGTGAAGCTCTCTGAATGACTGTGGCCAAGCCTGTGAAACCAATACAACCACCAGAGACTGGTAATATTAACTCTGTACCAACAAATGATTACAGTTTTTAGTAATACAGTGTTTCTTTTAGGTTTATTTCAGTACTCCATTATGGAAATATCAGATGCCTCTGTAAGTCTAGAAAAAAGGTGCCATTATACCTCATATCAGAAAGACAGAGTCTGTCAAAAAGTGTTCGTTCGCTCTTCCACAACATGAAATCAGCTATGCCTTTGCCATGGTGACAATTCTTTGCCTACACTGTAAGTATTCAAATGTTTATGACATGAGAAGTTCTTCTAGCAGTGACTTCACGATCAGGTAGCATCTGGCAAAAACACGGCACAGTAAGATTCTGGAAGCTATGGAAGGTGGCTGTTATCCAAGCTTAGTGAGATTTTTAAGGCAAAAATAAGTTTTAAGTTTGAAAAATATTAGAAATTGTAGATGAGAGTTATACTGTGTCCACAGTCCTATAACCGGTAACTAACTTATACTTTTGTAAATTTGTAGGACTTGAGTAGAATAAAAATTAGAGAAAGAGACAAGAAGAGTGTTAAAAGGCAAAATAAGTGTACTAAAATATGAGGACTTAATAAAATATTAATAAGGAAATTTTATAATGTAAAGTTCTTACAACTCTTATGAATATAGAATTAAAATTATTGCCACAGTTTGATGGAAAATTGCACAGGTTTAATAACAAACCTGCAAGTGTGTCAGTTATAATCAGTTAAATTTTCATAGTTAAGAACAAAAAGCAGGTGTATAGATGGTACAGATCCTGAAATGCATAACTAGGACAGATGGGAAAAAGATCAAACGATTTCTTTCGGTCTTAATTATATATTTATTAGTATTACTGAAATTAATTTTTTACTTCCATTTTCCACTAAGAATGTAGACATCCATGGATCACAAGTCTTAATTGCATCTGTCACTGACTTGAACAGTGACTGTGAATGATTTCCATGGGTGCTGAATAAAGCAGTCTATGATAAATATTAAACAGATGGTCTATATAAAATAATACTATCTTATTTTACATTAATTTGGATTTCTCAAAAAGGGCAGGCTGCTTAACTGAAAGAGGAGGTGCAATATGCCTAACAACAAATAATTTCATATGGAAATTGCTGTCTTGGTCTTGTGATGGTAGTTTGACAAATATTGTTCTCACTAATGCTGATTCTGCTAGTCTAAGGCAGTCCTGTTATCATTAGTGTTGAGGCTTTGCTCTTCATTGGCTCCATCTTCAGGACTACAAGATTTTTCAATTGATCAAATCTAAAAAAAAAGTATCTCAAACCGGTTGTGTGATGCTGTATAGAACATTTTTAACTCGTTACAGTGCTACATACTTAGGATTAAACTAGTGGAATCAATATTTGTGGGAATTAGAATATATTCTAATAAAAAAAAAAAGTACAGAAATATCTTTATATATTTTCTGTTTTCTAAGTAGCCCCAAAAAGAAGAAATATTTGGTTTTCATTGCTGTCAAATCAAAAGAAGAGAAAAAATATGGGGAAGACAAGTACTTTCCTTTAACTTTTCTTGATGGAATATACATAAACATACTCTGCATGTTATTTTTGAAGTTTTGTATTTTTTAAAAGGAAACAGAAAAGGGCAATATAACAGTTATTTTAAAAAACAATCCCTTCCTGGTTCATATGGAAGAAAGCAGTGTACCCACACAATATAATTAGCTACTAATGAAAGACTGAAATTATGTTTTCAGGAGGTGTATTTGATTTACGACAAATAAAAATTATTTTGTTTTGTGCTAAGGCAAAAATAGTTTCCTGTACATAAATACATTTTGATGCTTTATTTATTTCGTCTGTTTCTTCTGTGTGTACGTGTGTGCGTGCACACGTGGATATCTAAGCTCTTTGCAAAAATTTGAGCATCATTACTCCACTATTACAAAAACCTGAGAGGAATTGAAATTATTTACTAAAAACCATTACACGAGCTAGGGATAGCCTATTATTATATTCCTGTATTGGAGACAATCCTAGACGTGTGCTCTGCTGACTTGATAGAGTGGTTAGTAGTGTCTTCCTCTGTAAAATATAAAAGGTACATGAAATGCATGGACTGTTCAAGTGTCTAGCTCATTCCTTAAATAGCAATGGAGTTTGTTACAAAAATTAAAATAAAATAAATATAATACTAACTATATTTAATGTCTTATACAAGGTACAGGGTAAAATTTATAAGACTTCCTTCTCCTATATAAAAACCATTCCACTTAATGAACACTTGCCATCTTATGAAAGAAATTCATGGGCCATGACAACCTGAGCTAAGCAGAAAAGTCTTTTAGTAGAAAGCTGAAGCATGCTAATAAACTGAAACACAGACAATTGGCATTATTTAGAATGTTAGAGAATGAATTCATAAAAATAGTAAGTATTACTGCAAATTCATCTAATATCAGTAAATCTTTACTAAAAAGGCTGTTCTATCTAAGGTAAATCATGTCTTTGTCCCCTTCCTTTTTATGTAGCCATAGGATTTGTCATCTGCAAGAAACTTAAATGTTGTTTCCAAATCTAGAAGTGTGAAGGTCATGAAGGGTAGATCAACCTGTCCATAAAACCGAGACATTTCAATCCACTCCTCTCTACAACCAGGGTTCAACAACCTTCTTCATTTAAAATGCGTTACCCAGTGATGTGCATGGAAATTTGCATTCATGGAAATCTGCCCTTACATTTGTGACAGCATGGTCAGAGAAATATTAGATATGGATCTATCCCCTCAAAGTTAAATTTCTAAGCTGCTGAAGACAGTGGAAATTTCTCTTCTTATCTTGAATAGGTGTGTAGCTAAAAGGCAAAATACCTGAGAAAAACACCACAAACAGCACTAGCCTGTCACACTCCAACTCCACTTAAGAAAATAAGGATTTGATGGGAGATGATATGTGGTATAAGGACTTCTCAGAACTGGAGAGATAGTTTTTAGTGCAAGTCTAAAGAAAGGAAACCAACAGACCATGGTCCATTTGATTCCTTGAAGAATCTCAGAAATATTCAAGTTTCTGTGAATGATAAAGGAGTGCTATTCACCTTCCCTTTTAATTCATTTGAAATACCATAGAGAAAGACTTCCCAAGGATACATACGTGAAGACTTCATGAGGACTCCGGTCTGCAAACCACTCTGTGATGAAGGTTGATAGCTATTTTAAAACCACTTTGGTATTTAAAGTCTAGTTTATACCTTCTGTATTATCTTTCCTTTCCCTTTTTAGGCCAGCTACAAATCATAGTGAGTAAACTGCACAGGATAAGTAGTATTCATTAGAACTGAGTAAAATATTTAGTAAATATTTAGATAAAACTGATATTATTAATTAAATATCTAGATACTGGCTGTAATATGTTGTTTTGTGGCACAAGATGGTGATCATGAATCTTTTTGATAGGAAACTATTATGATCAACTCAATTTCAAATAAGGTATTTTCTGAAAATTTAATCATCAGCTTTGGAAGTGAGTTAATGGGTACTTTTCCTTTCTATCGAGCATATTATATTTAAAATTTCCTTTGCAGATACAGAAGTGAGGAGTTTGATTAAATATGCATGCAACAGAAGCCAGAAATAAAGAATTCAAAGGACAACCATAGGAAGATTTGATTGGGCTGAGCACTTCACAAGCATTTCTGTAGGGTACTGTAGGTACTCTTTTGGATTAGAAAACTTTGTGACTAGGATATAATGACTTTTTATTCCCCATGAAACTCTCTCTCTTTTTGTCTTAGTCACTTTTCTCTTATATGACTAATGATATCAATCAAATGAAAGCCATGAATTTTTCACTCAGTAAGTTACAAAAAGAACAGCATTTCAAGCTTTGAAATACTAACAGACTAAAGAAAAAGAAGGCATAAGAAAAAGAATGTGACCACTTTTCTCTCTTCAGTGACCAAATAACCACCTCAAAGTTAGTTATTCTAGTTATCTCAAAGGCTTGCTTCAAAGAAGTCTTTTTGAAGCTTGCGTATTTTGTGACTGAGAAGAGAATAGATATGTGGAGCCTACAGTCAGGATGAGCAAAGATCAGAAAATAGCTGTCTGGATACAAGTCTTCTATCAAAAGATTTCATAGTTCTTACCTGGTTTCTTATTCCAGTATCTTTTCTTTTCCAGGTAAGAATATAAATAATAGATTTGGAATCTAGATGTTTAGCAAATGTTTTGTTTGAGAAGTGCATCCACCCACCACAGACCAAACAGAAATACTTGTAGATCATATTAAAACTTGTAGGTCATATTAAGACAGGTCCAGTCTAGAATAATGTGTCATGCACTAGGTCTCCTTTTTCTCTATTTTTATCATATTTGTACCCACATTTTAGGGATCTAGTGATATTTATGTCTCAACTCCTTGAAACCATTGAATTTCAAGATATGAGTTTCTTACCCAGACACTTCAGACAATGAATCTGAGAGAGTCTATGCTAAAAGTCGCAGAATCACAGAATCGTAGAATTGGTCAGGCTGGAAGGAATCACAAGGAGTAAGAAAATGAGCTATGAATATCGATTCATTTGTTTTGATGTTTGGGTAACATGGATTAATTTAGTTTCTCTTCCACATGCTAAAAACAACACTTTGATATTTCATGTATAATCCATGTCAATTTATACCATGTTTATTAGTGGTAGACACATTTGATAGAGGTGAGCAGTACAGCAGTCTTATCTTTAGTAGTTCCATCTTTAAGATGCAACAAAACATGTAAATAGAGAGTTCTAAGTATAAGAATGGATTTAGTTGCATTCTGGGATGATGCTATTTTATCCAAAGAAGAACAGTATTAACATAAATTATTTAAAGTACAAAATATTAAAATAAATAAGCTAATAAGGTGGTGCTCAGTGTTTTAAATATTGTAATCCAATACTGATGTAGAAAAAAGAGTCATAGAATCATAGCACTATTTAGACATTCAAAGACCCACCTAGGCCCACCCACCCTGTTTTGACATTGACATCATCCGCTATATTAAGATTCTCAAAGCTCCACCCAACCTGATCTTGAACACTACCAGGAATGTGAAATCCACAACTCCTCTGGGAAACCTGTTCCAGTGCCTCCCCACACTCATAAAGAATTTCTTTCTAACATTCAGTCAAACCCACCCTCTTTCAGTTTAAAACTGTTATTCCTTATACTGTCACTAGAGGCCTTGGTAAAAAGTCTCTCTCTACCTTTCTTATAAGCCCCCTTCATATATTGAAAAGCTCCTGTAAAGTCTCCAGAGAGCCTTCTCTTCTCCAGGCTGAACAACTCCAACTGTTTCAGCTTTTCTCATAGGAAAACTAATTTTTGTGGCCCTCTTCTGGACTGACTCCAATAGGTCGATGTGCTTTTTATGTTGGGGGACCCAGAGCTGGATGCAGTACTCCACGTGGGGTATCATAAGAGCAGAGTGGAGGGGAGAATCATCTCCATCAACCTGCTAGCCACAGAAGGGTTTTTTTTTTCCCTTTGTCTTGAAGGAAGAGCAAATGATTTTAACTTCCATCTTAAGGTCATAAATCTTGATCTATTTTTAGAAAGGAAAATAAAAATGTTTGTATGTTTAAGAATGGCATGCAGCCTGGGCTTCACAGCACAGTCAGATGGAGATTTAATTTCTGTTCCCACCTTCAAAGAATGTCACAGTTTGAATGGAAATAGTTCCATGCTGAGACTTTCAGCTGACATCTGAAGTATATTATAGTCTCCAACACTAAAAATATGAAAGATTATATTATGGGGTGAATGAACTATTGCTTTGTTTCACCTTGATAACCTTAAAGTGCCAAATCTTTCACAGTCAATTTGTAAAAGTATCTTCATTAAATATTTGCAGTTTTTTCAAGCTAAACAGACCTAGAAATCATCAATCTAGAGACTTTCTCTGTGTCTTATTACTTCACCCACTGAATAATAAAGATTTTGTAAACCTTGAAGGTATTTTTGCATTTCATCTGTAGAATGTAACATTGGTGACATTTTAAAGGTTAAATTAAAGAATACCTATCATAGTAGAATTCCATAGGAAGTGCTGGGTGACAAAACCCTAGTGTTGTGAAATTAATTGTACCACTAATGTGTAGCTGAAACAAGTGGAAAGCTTGAACCCAATGAAACAACTCATTACTCTTCAAGAAGCTGTACTGTGCTTGGTGAATCACTCCTGTATTCACATCAAGTTATCTTAAAAAGAAAAAAAATCCTCAAAGACAAGGTATTTTTTAAGCAGGAAAAATTATTTTGCAGAACAGAATATATTGCATAGACATCTTCATCACTAGAAAAATATTTTCTGAATTTATTCTTTAAAGCCCTTAAAATTTAGTTTTAAAAACATTGTTTTCCTGTATTAAAAAAAAATAATAATACAAAGCCTTTCTTTTCTTCCTTTCTTTCTTCAAAAACTAT
Source organism: Struthidea cinerea (assembly GCA_013397865.1). NCBI lineage: Eukaryota > Metazoa > Chordata > Aves > Passeriformes > Corcoracidae > Struthidea > Struthidea cinerea. Next base: position 170,492 of record VZTI01002183.1, on the reverse strand, counting down.
ATTTATTTTTAAGAAAGAAAATTTTTAAAAAGGAAGAAGGTGCAAATTTATCCTTTGGGCGTATTGAAAACAACTTTAAAATATTGTGTGTTTTGATATCAGGTTTTCTTTATGGATTACATTATTTATACAGTATTTCCTGGAAGAAAAAAAAAAAAAAAACCAAGTAAGCTTATTGGTTTACTTGTGTTTTAAAGCAAGAAATAATGGCATATTTAGAATATAAGCCTGCTTTTCTTAACTTTATTATTCTTGTAAGTCATAACATATTCTTCAGTAAACAAATAGTAAATCAAGAAGAGGTGAAAGCTGATGAAGCTTTGTGGGGTTTCTTTTCTTTTCAAATTTTCTTTATATATCAGTTATGTTGCTAGCTCTTGACCTAGGCCACGTCATTTACACAGCTCAGTTCAAAATGACAGACAAAAGAGGAAAAAAGTTGCCAAGAACTCAGATGCTTTTCATGATATGAAAAAAAATCTTGACATAGTTCAAACATTTAACAAACAACCCCTAGTAACTGCAATTGTAGTTATTATTGTGACCAATTGGTTATAATAACATCTTAAGATCCATCCAGTACTGTGCCACTGTTGCAAAAATTAAGGTTTTTTAAAAGTCTTTCAAGTTGAAACATCTTAACAGATTTGAATTTCTGAGACTGTAATTAAGATTTTAATCTATACTTTGAAATACCACCAAAAATGATATTTGGACAAAATATCCTTTTGTCCAATATCATTTGTACAAAAACTCTATGTTTGATAATACCCATTCAGAAAATGAACTCTCAATCTTGCTTAATTCAGCTTCCTATTTTAAAGATATTATGCATATAATTTTAAAGATATATTATGCATATATATGCAACAACAAGCATAACAAATAAGGAATGGTGAAGAGTGAGAAGACACAAGGAATCACATCTAATGACTCCAGATTATCGGAAAGTTTTGAAAGTTACTAAACAGAAAAGAAAGAAACCTATTTTGAGTACGTATGCAGCCTTGTGAGAGCTTCTTGGACATGCAGTTCCTCAAACTCTAAGAGACCTGGAATGTGTGTGTGGAAGGAGGATGAGGAGACATGGCAGATGAAAGGAAGGAGTCCATCTGTAGGATGGCACTAGTCACAGAGGAATCCTTAAAGCATGAGTGTTGTCGCTCGTGTTTTAAATCAGATGTGTATGCTTCTGAACTTAGTTAGCTGGCTCTGAATGGATGTTTGGGAGAACCAGAAAAGGGTAAGAGGGAATGTGTAGCTATTGAAGGGACAGCAAAATTGAAGCAATTGCAGAACCAGTCTTTAGTAGGGGTGCCATCACTCAAGCTGAATAAGAAATATGAGTAAAACAGGAAGCTAATGAGAACAAGGATAATGCAAGGGATAATGCACCATAAACCTGAAGGACCTCAACAGTGTTGACCTCAAGCTCACCTCAGGGTTCTAAGATTCATCAGTATAACTCAAAATGAGGATTAGAGTACTGTCGTCACTGCTACAGGCTGCCCGGTGGCCTGGCAGGAGACAAGGCGGTGTCCTGGTCGGTGGCACAGGGCACACACTCCTCGCGGCTGGTGGAAGCCCTTTGGCACAAGCACACAATAGAGCAGGCTGCAGCTTGGATGTTGCCTAGCAATGGGACCGCGGCGAAGGAGGTAGAGGGACCTCTCTGGTGCTCACAAATCCAGCTTTATTGATAACACAAAGTAACAAGGAGCTTCGAAGTCGAAGGGAGACCACCAAGAAAAGGCGGGGGGGGGGAGATCAGACAAACCTTTTTATGGCGCTCTAAAAGAGGGAGGAACTAAGGGAAACAGTCCAATAGGGAGATGATGGGAATGACAGGTAACCAATAGGGAAAGGAACAGGGGAGAACTTGCTGGAACTTATACATAGGCAATTAAACTAATAAATATACATAAACAGATGAACCAATAAGGAGTAAAGAACAAAAGAAGGGTCTAGAAAGATGGGAGGAGATGTGGCAGTGGCAACACCCAGAAGAGGATGGCCTTAGGTCTGATGGTCATTCTCTGAGCTAGGCTCAGACCTGCCCTCAGGGTTGGAGTCAGGAGCAGGGAAATTGATCCATTTAATGACATCTAGCCCCGAGGTGGGCTGGGTCACTGCAACAGAGTACAAGACTAATGGCTCAGGAATTCTGTCTTAATATGTCCTCTGAACAAACTTTACATGATATCCTTGCAAGAAAGAATTTTTAATTTCACTAGTTTCTGATTGAATTAGAATTTACCATACAAGCAAAACAATTTATTGAAATTCTTGAAACACTGCTTTCCTTTTGCCTTCCTCAGTAGTATAGTCCTTGCGCCTTCACAGTAATCAGCGTCTGATTGCTTAACAAATAATTACTAAAGATACTGACTTAACAGTAATTTTATTTATTTGAAAGTCAATATTTGTTTCATTCCTCCTTTAGTCTGGATATTAGCGTCCATTATTCTGGACTTGTGCTTTTATACATGTGAGTATACACTGCAGAATACCCCAGTCAATATTTTGTCAAAATACAGAATTCCACACCCTTTGAATAGCATTGACCAGGGACAGAGTTTCTGGGGAGGACTGGGCTTGCCTTGGCTTGAGATGGTTTTAGCTTGTTTGAACAGCAGGCTGGGGGCCAAATGACCACTGTCCCACTTTTTTGAGGTGAAGGTCTCTGAATGACTGTGGCTGAGTCTGACCAACTCTGGGAGTCACAGCACAGCCAACCATTGCCCCTTTCCCTCTGTTGAGGCTGGCTCTTATCAGCTTCCAGACTTAAGCTGGGAGAAGACTGGTACCTTACATGAGAACTCCAGACAGGAGAGAGCGGGGAGCTCCCTCTGTGAAAACTGACATTCCTCACATTGCTGAGTCCTGAGTCTGCTGACAACTTGCTGAGTTCTGGTGCCCCATTTTCTTGGGCAGGGGCAGAGCCACCTCCACTGTCTCAGTTCTCTGAGCCTTCCTGGAACAGGTAGAGTAACTTGACAAAAAAGGGATAGCCGGACTAACGATAACCATTACCTCTATTTTGATTAGATTATTCAAATCTTCAGTTAGGGTGACAATAAATAATGTTTGACCTCACATTTGAGCAATGGGGAGTAGGTTAAATAGAAAAGTTCATGGATTTATTGGGACTAAAGATGGGATATTTCAGGAAACTAGCTGAGAACTTCTGAAGGAAAAATGTGAATTCCTGTGGTCTTCAAATGGAAACTCATGTAGACAAAAGCATGAAGTGTTAATGAAAAAGACAGAAATATAATTGAAATACCTCTTTTCACTGTTTGAGAAGTGAGAAATAAAATGAGCTATAGCAAATGATGGAGATGATTTTCAAATCCCGATCGCTTCAGAACATTCACTTTTTTTAGTTCAAATGGAAAGCTCAGTTCTCTCAAGCATGGTAAAAACGGAAGCAGAGCTGCATCTGACACAGAAAAAGAAGTAGCTTTCCACACATGGACACACAGACTGAAGCAGTGTGAGGGGAGCTGCAACGCAACAGTGATGGGATCCAAATCAGTAAGGCAGAAGGTAGGTAGGGAAGCTGAGGGAGCTTTTACCTAATTCTCAGGTAAAATGTCTCAGGTTTCTTCTAGCTTTCTTCCATTCACTTGATGTGCAAGCAAACACTTATTTTTAGACTTTAATATAGTAAGGAAACTTGTTCCTAACCATAAATTAAACTTCAATGATGATAACATGAGAAACTCACAGATCATAGAAGGGGAAAATTGATTGGCCAAAACTGACCTGGGACCAAACTGGTAAGACAAAACCAGAAGAAACTATCATCAGACTTTATAGGCAGTGAAGTGGAATATTTGGGAGAAGGATGTGAAAGATAGGCATGGTGGAATGCTGGATTACTAGGAATTTATGACTAATGCTGGATATAAAATCAGTAAAACAAATGTGAGTGGACAGAGAGGATCAGCTGTTTAGCTAGGATTGGAGGATGGGAAATTGTAAGGTAAAACAAACCATGTAATTGAAGCTGCTCAGTGCTTCCTCTCAAGCAGTTCTGCTTCTGATCATAGCGGCTTTGAGCAGGAAGATAAATGTGTGGCTGATCTGATCATTGATGTGGCTAACTTTATTCTGTGACCAGGAGAGAGCCGAGATGTTTTTCCTGACACCAGTGAGAGATCATTCAACAGAGACAAAGACAATTTGAGACAATTTGAGACAGAATGCAGACAATTCCATCAAATAAAAATACATCTCTATCATGTATAATGCAATGCTAATTGCCAAACACTTTTCATTTAATGGATCTATGCTTTCTTTCAATTGCTAAATTAAATTATTCCCTGTCTGTTGCAAGAAAAGTGCTTTCTCTTATGTGTTTCTTCTGAATACAAGAGTTTGAACTGGGTCACAATGATAGTGGTGAATCAGTCAAACCATTGCAGAGCAGTATTAGCTGTCAATAGATAATTTCAATGTAGAATTCAACCTAATTTAGCAAAAGTGAATGAGAGTGCCCCAAATTTTTTTCCTTCTGTATTTTTCTAATGAGGAGTTATTGAATTGCTTACAAAAGGGACCTGATTGATGTTTCATGTTTGAACTACTGACTTTTAAAATACATGACTATAAGTTCACTATTGGCTTTTGAAACTAAGACAGGGAAAAGAATACAAGAAGAAATGGTTCACTATAATGGTTGTAGAGGGTTGACCCTGGCTGGATGCCAGATGCCCACCAAAGCTGCTCTATTACTCCCCTCTTCATCTGGACAGGGGAGAGAAAATATAAGGAGAGACAGGGCAGGGAGAGATCCTGTGTCACTTGCTGTCACAGGCAAAACAGAGTTGACTTGAGGAAAACAATAGTATTTATTACCAATGAAATCAAAAAAATGTAATGAGAAAAAAAACCCCAAATCTTAAAACTCTGCCTCTACCCCCATTTCTTCATGGGTTCAGTAGTAGTCCTGATTTCTTGTCCTCCTTCCCCAGAACAGTGCAGGGGGATTGCATTCTATTCTTCATGCATTATTTCTGCCTCTTCTTCCTCTTTATGGGAAGGACTCCTCACACTCTTCCCCTGTTTCATTGTGGGGTTCCTCTCATGGGAGACAGTTCTTCAGGGAGTTCTTCAATGTGAGCCCTTCGCATGGCTTACAGTTCTTCACAAACTGCTCCACCATGGGCCCCTTCCACAGGCCTTCAGGAACTGGGGCATGGGCTCCCATGGGGTCACACATTCTGCCAGAAAACCTGCTCCGCCATGGGCCTTTCTCTTCATGGGCCCACAGCTCCTGTCAGGAGCCTGCTCCAGCATGGGCTTCCCATGGGGCGACAGACTCCTTTGGGCATCCACTTGCTCTGGTGTGGGATCCTCCATGGGCTGCAGGGGCACAGCTACCTCACCATGGGCTGCAGGGGAATCTCAGCTCCAGTGCCTGGACCAGCTCCTGCCCCTCCTTCTCCACGGGGTGTCTGCAGACTTGTTCCTGTCACATATTCTCACTCCTCTGTGGCTGCAATTGTGCAGTAGCTTTTTGCCCTCCTTGTGATATCTATTATCCCAGAAGCACTGTGACCATCGCTGATGGACTTGGCCTTGGCCAGTGGCAGGTCAGTGTTGGATCCAGCTGGCACTGGCTCTGTCAGACATGTGGGAAGCCTCTCACAGAAGACACCCCTTGTAGCTTCCACATTACCAAACCTGGTAACTCAAACACAATACAGTGGCCTACTCACAGTATATTGAAAATACCATCCATGTGTGAAAGTGAATATTCTTTACTTCAGAGGTTCAATAGCTATGTATACAACATTTAGCTCTAAGCACTGGGACAAGTATGCATCCCACAATTTTCCAAACCCTCTTGCGAGACTAGCAAAAAGAAGCCTTGACAGAGTGATGTAAAGCTCTGAGAATAACTGAAAGAATAGTTGTGAGTATTCAGTCCTGAATAGGCATTGCTGAGAGACAAAACTATCTACATTTACAAGTGTTTCATTTCACCAAAAGCATTTTGTTGCTTAAGATGAACATGTAATCACAAACAGCAGTTACTTACATTTTATAGCATATTTAAAACCAAAGAATACTAATTTTTTCTTGATCAATTACGTTTTAGGTTGGTTTTTTTCCCAAAAGATATAATCTTAATAAATACTATGTATTATATATTATAAACATGTAGTAAATAGGAAATATATAACATACAGAGGATTATGTAAAATATTATTATATGTGATTATATATTTCAGGTATCATTAAGAGATATTATATATTGATTTGGCCATTGAAATTCAAAAAAGGACTTTGAAAAATACATTTGCACAGCAGCTGTGGTTTAACTAAAGTATTTTATAGTTGGATTGCAGTATAGCTACAACCTTTTAAGGAAAGTAAAGTATAGTTAATAGTGTTCAGGTATATTAAGTTAGTGCATAAGTGCAGAACAACAGGTATCTACAGCCTGAAGTGGGAAATTACAATAATAAGCAAGCATCTCTCTTTTTCAGTGATGACTGCAGTAGTAAGGCCACTTTCAGAACTTAGTTTAAATCTCCAGAAATTTAATGTATTTTTTCTAGGTGTTTTGTTGTTATTACATTTGATCAGTTTTTTTTTATAACCTTCCCGTGAATAAAAAGGATTTTGCATGGTTTAGTAATTTTCAGGAACATAGCTCTAAGGGAAAATTTCTGTACTGTTCATAGTGACTGTCATATATAAGAGAGTATACAGATAAAGAGGATGACAAAAACAATTTTAGCATAGTTTTCGGAAACAAAACCATGCTGGTTTTCGCTGGGGTAGCATTAATTTTCTTCACAGTGCCTGGACTCTGTTTTGGATTTGTGCTGAACATAGTGATGATATTAGAGATGTTTTTGTTATTGCTGAGCAGGGCTTACACAGAGCCAAGGACTTTTCTGCTTCTTGTACTGCCACACTGGTGAGAAGGCTGGGGGTGCATGGGATGATGGGAGGAGACACAGCCAGGACAGGTGACCCAAACTGACCAGAGGGATATTCCAGACCATGTGACATCATGCTCTGTGTATAAGGCAGGGGGGAAGAAGGAGGAAGGGGAGGGACATTTGGAATGATGGAGTTTGTAGTGTCATTTTTTCTACTCTGGTCTGTCAGTGGAGCTCAAGAAGAAAGCCTTTTTCATCAGCATGTGCTCTTTATGTAAGAAACAGATTTCTGTCATGTGGCTGCAGCAACAAGACAGACTGCAAGGGAATTAATCTCCTGGATGCCGTTTGCAGATGCTTTGCAGAAACTGTGGCTTTCTACACCACAGTAAGAGTGATTTGCCTTAAGGTAACAGGCTGCACCCTACTTCTTTTTCTGCAGAGTTTGCAAGCACACGTTATATCAGAACTTATATGAGATATTTTTGAAGTATCTCCTTTTAGAAACATCTCCTTCAAAATAAAATGTTTCATAGTATATTTTTCTGCCTTCACTGGAAATCAGTATATTTGTAAGGGGATATTTCAGTGTCCTTTCTCTTTAGGATTTGTGTGCCCTCTTTGTGTGTTAAAAGTGAATATCCAGCATGAAATAATATAGCCTTTTAATTGCTGACAAATGTTAACTGTTTTGGACATTACTGCAACTGTATAGAACTGATCAATAATTCGATCTGGCTGATTGGCTGCCTATATCACCCATAAGCTATTACTTAGTGGCCTGAAGAAAGCTGCTTCTTTGAATCATGTCCTTAGTCTTCTGTACCACAGAAATACCTTTTTTTAAAGGTGTGAAATATTTACTTGCCTAGATCCTGTCCCCTGGTAATACTTAACTAGTCTTGGACTCATTAATACTTAACTAATACTTAACTACTTCTAATACGTTGTTAGACTTGTAGTTACTTACCGCCTGATCGCCTTCAACTGTGTTTTTCACCTGACCAGGCAAGTTACTTCTATAAAGGTGTCCAATGGCATTTGACAAACAGAATTTTTACCACAATAGATTAAACATTATGTACTGAAAATTTATATGGTTGGATATTCTGAAAAAGGAATGCACTGACTGATATGTATACATATGTATATATACATATGTATATATATGCAGAATATTCTTTACAGTCATGATAAAAACCCCAATGACAACCACCTGCAGATGTGACAACGTTCATTCGAACTGTAATTCTGTAATCTTGATAATATTAAAGAAACCTCAATGTTTACTGATATGAATTGCAGCCTGGGAACTGATGCCCATGTCATCTTGTTATGCCAGCTCTGCATTTGTTCCTTACACTTCTATCATCTATTAAAGGAGATTAAAAGCTGAATAGAAAATGTTTCACAAGTAGCAATGAGCTTCACAATTATGTTATTTGTTAAAGTACTTGTAACTCTAAAAAAGAGCAAGTACCATGTTTAAGAGATAAATGAGGTTTTGAAAAGGTACACTATATATTTTATCTATATTTTTCTGTGCACAGTGCTGAATTTTGACCAACTGGAAAAATTCTTAAGTCCAGTGAGTACAAGGGAAAACTTCAAAACTTACTTGCAAACTTTAAACATCATACGTTTTGAGTTTTAAAATTATTTTAAATATCTTCTATTTTATTATTAATTATTTTTGCCTGTAAAATTACTGAAAAATGGAAGAAATTAACAACTGAAGTTATTTATCTGGCTCTATGTTCTGCTTGTTATATCTTTCTGTAAGCAATGAGTCTAATTCAGAATCTTTAGCAAATTGATGCCTATTCTTTTCTTCCACTTGGTTTTACTTTGTGACCTAAAGACACAGTAGTTACACAGCATATACTCACAAAAATCATCCAATTAATTGTTTATAGGCATTATTTTTCCAAATGGCAATTTCAATTATTGTAATATGCAACATTTACAGAGTAATTTTGCAGATACAAAAACGATACAATGTGTGATTTGGTGTGTCACTTCAGAGCAGGTCTTGGATCAAGATCAGCTTTAGAAATCAGTGGTGATGAAAAGTATAACTTCTGTCAGCCTTTTGTAGGAACATACCTGTGTTGGATTTTGAACTTATGTGACAGAGAATGAGGCAAAAATAAAGTAATAATTTTTAGTGCTTTGAGGGCTAGGTGACACACAAAAAAAGCACTTTTCAGCGTGTTAATTTTCTTTCAGTCCATTCTTGTTTCCATTACATTCCACTGAATGTAGCGTTCAACTGCAGATCAGCATCACTGCTATGCTTCCAGCACTAATAATTTAAAACCTTATATCTTTGATATTGGTTCCCTGCTAAGCCTCTTCCCTTTCAATTATAATATTGACTTTTCTTTATAGTTTCTTGCAATACTTCTTGTTATGTTGTTGGTACCAGTGTTCAGTCCTAAAAAGATAAAAGGAACATTGCAATGCACTTCCCAACTTTTATACAGGGGATTGTAAGCTTGTGAAAAGCGACATTTTTCTTTCTTTTTCTCTTGAAAATAACCGAAACTCCTAGCTCCTGATTTTACCCAGTGTATTGAAAAGGTGTATTTCTGTGTATTTGCTAAGTAGTCATGTTCTCCATAGGCCAGTTATCCGCAAGATGCATCATAATACCTGCAGCTGGTGGAAGGCTGCCATGAGCGATGTGCACATGCTTCAGATAGGTCTTTCCAAATTATTTCAACTATTACTATTTTGAGACTTTTTTCTCTGGAAAAAAAAAAAAATCTTGTTCTTTCCTAACATTTGAGATAAATTATGTTGGTGATATGTTATGTGTGTTTCTCTAGCACTTTCCCTGTCCTCCTTACTTCCCCAAAAGCAAATGCTAGCTCCTAGCTCTTGTGGACCAAAGTTTGATGGATGGCATGTCAAAATGAAAGTAGCAGGTGGTATACAATTAAGCATCTTTGCAATACTATTGAGAAACAGAAATGTGAAATAATTACACTAAAACTATTATTTTATTTAATGTTTTCAGACATCATCAGGAATTCATTACCTATCAAGCAGACATAATTTCAGGCACAACTGAATACCAGCCGGAAAGAATATGGTCTTCAAGTTTCTCTTCATTTTGTTACACGTGTTTTGAAGATATCAAGGGATGCAGATTAATCTGCTTTTGCACAGAACTAGATGTTACATCTGCATCAAGTCATTCCATTTCAAAGTATATTCCAAAAGCAAAACTATTTTTTTCTTTCAACTTCAGCTTCTCTCTTTGTCTTCTTATAGGTTTTGTTGCTGTTTTCTTGCTTCACTATCCACTTTTAAAGTATCATTTCTTTTTTTTTTCTGTGTGATTTCATTATTGACTACATTCACAAGCACATATGGACCAGCAAATTTCTGGACTGGGCTAAACTGTAACTTTTCAATTTGTCTTGCATACAGCAGGGCATACACAGCAGGGCAGTATGCTTCCCTCAACAGCACAGTGTGTCTCACGGCATGGCATCTCCACCACTGCAGGAAGAACACTAACTTCAGCCATGACTGGAGTGGGGACTCCCCTTTCTTCCCTCCTTTCTCAATCTTTTTTGAAGCAAGGGTGCAGAAGCGGTATTTCTTTCCTTCTAGAAAAAATAAAGAATAATAGTTGGATAAAAAAATTTTACTTACCCTGTTTTTATGTCTAACACTTCACTGTCTGAACACTACAAACCTGTTATTCATCATGATTTGGTTTTTTCTTTACAGAGGATGCAGATAAGATATTGTTCAGTTAACATGATTGATTGTCTATCTTAACTTGTACAGCTATGAAGATCACAAAATGCTTCACATGCTAACCTATCAATAACTGACATAGGACAGCACTGATACTTTAGCATTTATGCTATAAATAGTACCTTTAGCATTTCTGATTTTATGAGTGAACATTAAGAACAGAACTTTTGGTGGGCTGATGACTTTATCATTTAAATAGTCCAAACTTTCAAAGGATCTCTAAAAATATTTCTGTTCTGTATTTTGTGCATATTAAGTCTTTAAAACAAATAGGTTGATAAACCAGGGTGCACAGTGCTGCCCTTTGAAAGAGGAGATGGAGGAGGCAGTGCAAGGGAGTGCAGCCATAGCATGGTAATAGAAGAGGTAAAGGATGACATTGGATGGCACTGGGAATATAAACAGCAGTCAGTTAAAGATAAGAGATCTGGACAAAGTGATTTTAAGGGTAACAAAATTAACAAAGAGCAAGTATCTAACACGTAAAATATATGTGTTAAAAATAAATAAATAGTAACTTAAACTGTAATGTGGACTTGTAGACTTATAAAAAAAAGTAAGGTGTGAAATTGTGTTATAAAATACCCACCAATTGTCCCAGGTGAATCCCAGACTAAGGAAAAGAAAATGCCACCGTCAACCCCACACTCATCCTGGTGAAGAATTTGGGATGCTGTCACTTTGATGTAATACCTAATTCTTTCTTCTTGAGGAGTACTGGTATTGTGTATCTGGACTCTAAGCGTAACACAAGAGGAAAACAAGACAGTAGGAAAATTTTGTGCAACAGTTATTAATTGTATTAATATTAATACTTATTTTGCTTTGATTGGATATTTTGGATTGTGAATGTCAGCATCACTGTATCAGACTAGCTGTTATGAATGTCGTGGTTTATTTAGATTTTTAAGATTGAAATTACACTAAAGTTCTTGAATTCCTGTAAAAGATGTGTGTCCCTTTTTCCCCCACTACAAAACATGAAATGCAAAACAGCCAGCAGTGTCTAGGATGAATGCAGCCTTCCAGAAGAGCTCATAGAGACTCCACCATTTCCTGCATCTCAGGAGTCACCTGACAAGGTCAGGAATCATGGCCTTATTGTGTGCTCAAGGCTGAGTAATGGGAACTTGTGAATTTCTTAATTGTGCAGGGTGTGACATTATCATTTGTCAGGGAATGTGCATACAGCACATACGAGGTTGGTTCGTAGACCATGTGTTCTATCCCATCCTAAATGTTGAGTTGATGTAATCTGGGGGTTAGTCTGGTGGTTGGTTTGTTTCTTGTAATTTACAGTTGCTGGGAGTGTGAGGAGCAATGAGAGAGTATGTAAGCATGGAGACTAACACCAGATTTTACACATCATAAGGGTATCTTTTTTGTATCTAACAAGTTCTGTAAATGTAGCCTTGATTTTTCTGAGATCTGGATGACAGATTTTATCATGATAAATTGGAAAGACTGCATAAAGATTGCCGTATCAGCTAGTACTCTGCCAAGACAAACATTATTTGTTTACTTTCTGTCTGACTGTTATTGCCTACCACACAGTCTGCCTTTTTATCACCTATTTAATGAACTGCAGAACTATCTTTCATTTGTTGTTCATCTTGGCACAAAGTTTCTCAACGGGTGTGTTAATAGAATTAATGCACAGCAGTAAAAAAGAGTAGACTCCTGAAACAGAATTAACAATCTAATTTACTTTCACCAAACAACTACTGAGTGAACACATATGCCACTGAAACAGATTAGCACAACTGTGGCAGCTAAAACATTAATGAACTGCAGTGGACATGAATGCCTGCTCTGGACACTGAAACCTGCACATGTGTGAATCACAAGAAACAGGTCATACAGTATCTGCCATTAAAATTTGAGCTAGATTATTTAACATATGTTTTAAATAATTAAATGACATTGTTTTATACACAGTATTCCCATAGTTTTGAAATGCAATTATTCACATAAGACATACGCTTCTGTTTTACCACAGACGTTTCTGGTTAGAAGTAAAGTCCATGAAGAAGCAGGATCTGACAGGCAAACACAGCTCTCTGTAATGCGTACATTTGACATGAAACATATGGTCTGCAGTCAAGCACAGAAAGTGTCACATAAGGTGAAAGCCAGCACAGCATATTACAAAAACAGAATAGCACGAGAACTACTTTTCAGAACTATTTTTTGATAGTCATTGTATCTGTTTGCTTAATTTATTCAGAATATTCTTTATAGCTTTCATGCTATGAGCATTGCTCTTCAGTAATAGTGTTTTAATATCCTTCTGGAAACTAAGCAGCAAAGAAGTAGCTGTACTCTTGTTTTTCTGAGGTGAATATATGAAAGTCAACGTTACTTAATGTATCTCTGCTCAGCAGAGACACAGTAAAAAGAAAGGGCGAGTTAAGTATTATTTCCTCAAAATCCACTCTTCTTTTTAATCTTTTTTTTTGCTTGTTTTTTTAAGACTTTCCAGTGTGTACTAATTTAATTCAGTATTACCATTGAATGTCTCAAAGCAGGAGAAGAACATCAGCTAACAGCAGACTGGGGCCTCACTTTAAAAGGTTCGGTCAGTCAGATGAAAACCTTCCATTATAAGCATCTCCTAAATCTGATCTGTTACATGAAAGATACTAAAGCTCTTGCATTTCTTTGTCTGTGATAGAAAATGCATTATGTGTCTTCATGAACTATACACAAAAGGAGTTAGATTCTGTTTGTAAAACAAGCATGCCTGCTGGGTTTAATCACCACAAGGAAAAATCACTTTAAATCTGCTACTAACAGCACTTTGGCATCTTTTATTAGTGAGTGTATAAAAGCCTCTTTGATTTTTTAAAGTACATTGGAGCTGTTTTCTTTATGAGTGGTGGTACAACAATATTCTAACTGACCTTCATCCTTGCTATTGCTTTTATGCTCTGCAGATTCTCTTCTAATACTTAAAAAAAAATAAACTCAGGCAAAGAACGGAGATGATTAGACAGTTGCCTTTCATCTTTGGGACTACAGTCAAATGTGCATTCAACAGGAGTATTTTATTATCTTCAGATCAGATGTCTTTAGGTCTACAGTGTAAAACTGTTTGATGACCTTGGATTCTAGGCCAAAACAAAAAAAGAACCAACACTTTCTTGTTTCTATTTGAATACTAACAATTTCATATTCTCCTAATACGAAGGATGAAACCCTCTGCTGATTCAAAGACAACTGAGAGAAGAGTAGAAAATACGGAATTTTACCTGCCATCTTTTTATGTCACCTCCGTATAAGAAGCAAAACTTCATGTAATGATATATTAAATATACTTTCCATTTAAATTTTGAATCCACTACAAACCAGTTTAAGTTATAACTCTAGAAATAAGTAATTAATATCTTTACACTAATTTCAACCAAACAAAGGGTAATTAGGCATTGAGTGTGGGATGTATCCTCTCAGTTCATCAGCCTGCAGAATGGCTTTATATCACAGTTTAAAAGATCCAAGCTGCAATACCAGTAGCACAGCACAGTCATGTAGAGATGATCTATTACACAAGTTATAAATAGTGGCTGAGCTTGTCCTGATATGGAAAAAAAGACTAAAACTAAGCTGTAAATAAATTTTACTTCATTTAGATTTACCTATAATAGTATTTTTTTTTTCTCACAAGTGCATGCCCACATACTTGTCACAGAATCATAGAATGCTTTGAGTTGGAAGGGACATTAATGGTCATCAGCTTCCACTCCTTGTCACGAACAGGGACACCTTCCACTAAACCAGGTTCCTCAGGGCTCCATCCAACCTGGCCTTGATAGATTTCACTGCATGCTCTTTTGAGAAGAATCACACTCAATATATTAGAATTAGCTTTCAGCTATTGTTTTCATGCTGTGAATATTTTTGAGCTGAAACCTGGTGAAAAGATTTCTTCAGAGACAGTAAGTGAATAATAGTGGTTTTAATAGAGCTTCAGGGATATAAGTAAAAGGTTAATTACCTCATGTCAGGGTCTTCACAACTGTGTATATTAGTCTAATATATGTCATATCATTTTGATTCAGACAGCATTATTCCCTAAAACCCATCTACAAAAATTTATGCATATTATATATAGCAGCTACTCTTAATTGTAAAGAACTGATCAATTGACTTCTGTTGCCTTGTGTTAATTTTCAGTTCTGACAACATAATCAATAAGATGCCAAAGAAATTCTCTTAAAAAACCCAAAACATCTGTCACTTGATGTATAGTTTAATCATTCAAACAGCTGAAGTCTACAAACCTCATTTACTCCATTCAGTTACCTAATTATGGCAGAAATCCAGGAAAAATCTAAACACCTCCAGAACACAGAACCAATTGTGCTGGGTTTTATTAAAGGTCCATCACTGACCTAGATTGTAACAAGCCACAGAGCAGAAACTTTAGCTGTCCATTATTCTCAAAAACATAGACTGTACAGAACAGTCTTAACTATCCTAGAACTTTGTGTTATCTTTTTGTTTTTTCTCACATTACCAAAAAGGTAACATCTACAGCTGTCTGGCTTTTCCTATACTGCCTGACTGCAGTGGTGCCTCTGGAAGACTGCAGGAGGAGTCAGTGATCTGCATACTTGATTTTTTCTCATATATGCAGGTCCATGGTGACCACTTACCAATGAGTTCCCAAGGAAAATGGGGAGTGGGGAGCTGTGGTCAGTTTGTAACAGTCCATCCCTTCTGCTTACCTGTTCCATGTGCAATCCCTTCAATGGAATACAGACCTTCACAAACCACTCCAGTATGGGTCCTTCCCACAGTCTGTAGTTCTCCAAGAACTGCTCTAGCATGGGTCCTAGCAGAGGCTCTCCTGAAGCCGCCTCCCACTAAAACTGTTCCTTTTAAACCCAAGACGTCCTTATTCTAAGTTTTCTTCTTATTCTTGAAGAACATATCTGAAAGCAAAAGCAGACATAAAATGCTATTAAAAGCTCTTTTTTCTGTAGGACAGCAGCAATCCTCAGGCACTGATTTATTTTATACATAGTGCATTAGAGAGTAATTCAGATCCCTCTCCCTGAATTTATAAAAAGTCTGATAAACTGCAAAAATATGGCATGTAAACTCTATTTCATAGGCACAAATACAGAGCAATGATTCTTTATTTACATTCTCAGTTAAATTATTTTCATTTGTGTTTGAGCATAGAGTTTTTACTTTACTTATCCCAACTGAATGCTAAAAAATCATGTGTTGAAAGTCTTTAGAGAAAAGGAGTAAGTTGCTACCTAAAATTAAATACATTTTGCTTGAAACAGAAGCTTATTTAAACACGCAGATCACCACACATTGGATGTAGGACTTGCCTATAGGCAAATGAAATAGAATTGCATGACAAGTAGTGGAAGGAAAAGCAACAAAAGCAATATGCTGTAAATAATTTCATAATGGATCTGGTCAAGTTTTAGTTATAAAAGCACAAGAGGATTCAACCATCAGCTATATTCTTGATTCTTAACTATGAATCTTATATGTTGCTGATACAGTATTAATCTATTTATTAAGCAATGATTTTTTAAAAATAGATAAATCAGTAATAAAATCTTTTTGTCAAAGAATTTATATAGTTGCAGTGATGTTACACACACCTCATAATGTGAAATTCAAGATAATGAATTATGATAAGGACCTTGATAAAATATTCGGACAAGCTGGAATCTGCAGCAGAAATTATACAAGGAGTACCACTGGCACATTTTTGGCAGACAACAAATACAGGAACCCAGAAGCTGAACCATTTCTTCCTAAGAGGACTATTCCCTAATGCTGGCACACAGTATAGGCATATGAAGGAACAGTCTTGGGTTAGCTTACAGAGGATTCCAAAACAAAGCTTTCTTGAAATTACTAGCCCTTTTTAGCCAATACTTTGTCAGTAAAGGCAGTATCCCCTAAAGACAGAATATGGTGAAGAATCAATAAGTGAGCAATTGTATTTTGTTGATGTTAAAGAAGAACTGAATCCTTTTTCTCCTTTCTGGGTCTTGAAAAAGACAGAATTATCAGAGCTCATAAAATCCATTTTAATGAAGCCATCTGAAGATATAGCCACTCTTTCATGTATCGTTTGACAAGTAAGTGAATTCAATTAGGATCAAAGATGCAACTAGCTGTCAATAAATTGTTAGTATTTATCAGCCTTGGCTTTATACTCTATTAATTAAAAAGCTAGAAGAAATGCTTATTTAATGTGCTGTTCTGAATATCCCGCATCATTATGCTTCACTAGATAAATTACAGTTTGTTTTTGAATTAAAGTCTCTTTTAAAAATGTGCAATCATAGCTAAAAGGCTCCTTTGCTAAAGATGAACTGTTTTTAAGGTGGTAAAATGGTCTCAGTTTGATCTTACAGTAAACACATCTTTCAGGTGAACTTGCTGAATTTCCTAGGCATTGGAATTTTTTGCACTTTTGACACAAATAAAAGAAAGTTAGGATTTATTGTAACTCTCCCTCCTGCTTAATATAACCTTCACCTACTAGCTCATTAAGAAAAAAAATTAGTTCATTGAATCTCAACTTCCAAATAGTTTCTGTGGTTCTTATACTAAATTGTTTTTGAACTGAGGACATCAGATACAGTGACGAGCTCTGGTGGCAGTGTCTCTTGAACTGAAAAAAAGAGACAATTATTTTCTTATAGATTGCTCAACAAATATATTTTAGTGCAAGAATATATTTTAAATGTGGCTTTTTAATGTTTGATATGTTTTTCTAGGTATTGCTATCAAATAGCAATGCATGGCTGTATGAGACACATTCATTCAGAAAAAAAACCGCAAGTTAATTAACTATTCTTAAATTTATTTAATACATATGTTGATTTTGTGTCATGCATTTTGACAGTCTATATAAAATTTTCAACATGACCTTTGGCCACCAAGCCTACTGTATCATTAAAATACAATCATGAAACAAAAATGCCCTAGAAAATATATTCTAAGTGGTTTTGTCATCAGGGAGCTACCATTTAATACCATTGTGTCAACAAGCATAATTTCAATTATATATATGTAATATATAAAGAAAAATAAAAATTTTACCTTATGATAAAAACCCAAATGAAGTATTTGATAACTGTAGCATAAGAAGTGATGCTGAGCACCTAGTAAGCTAATGAGGTATGATTGATATTCTGTAATGAGAGATTAACACAATGCAATTAATATGTCAGTGCAAAAGTAATTTCTAGGTGATTTGTCTTTGTGACTTCTGAAGTTTTATTTAGGTCTCAAAATTTTTTATCCTTTTTCCAGAGTCTGCAAAATTGGTTAGATTGTTCAAAATTTATTATATGTATGCAACTAGCCCTGACCGTTTGGTTAGTTTCAAAACGGCTTTCAATACAAAGAAAGGCTTTCCTTATGAATTATCCAAGTGGATATTCTCAGGAAAAGTTTTGTTTCAAATATATTGGAGAACGAAGTCAAGTAGTTTTAAAATCCAGTCTATACTTCTTTCTCTTAGATTTTTTAAAAAGTTTTGCTTATATGACAACTTAAGAGGAAAAGAATCCCAATCAATTGTTAATTTCCATTCAAAGTTGATGGGTTTTTTTTCTGACATTAAAAAAATTGTATCTTTAGAGGAAATCCAACTAATTTTACCACCATTATTTTGAGAAGAATAACTATATTCAATAGCATTTTTGATACCATATTTTAAATAACACCAAAATTTGATTTTTAATGAACAGATGTTAAGCATTCTTAACAAAACAAATGTGTCTTGCAAGCTAAGTTGACAAACACAAAACCTCCCACCTGTTACTTTTGTAAAGTTATGTCTGTATTCTTACTTGGAATATTCATCTCTTCTCTTTTTGTTCATTTCACTGTTTTTATTATCTCATCTTTGACTTTCCTTCACAATTTTTCCATGCAGAATAGAAACACAGTAATAGATCAGTTGTATCTGGGATGAATTGGCATGGGAAGCTTCATACAATGTGATTATGGAAATACAGTTTTAAGATTTCAAGTCTTATCATAAGTGGTTCCTCTCGACAGTAAGATTTTAGGAGTCAAGCAAGAAGATTATCTCCTTCATACTTTCTCAGCCTAGACATAAATTTTTTGTTGCAGACACCATAAAGTAATACCATGAAAGAAATCCTGCCTGCTACTTGAAGGCATTAAACAATGTCTTCAAGAATAAATTTAGGTATTGTAAGTCCCAGGATCACCACAATATGTCACATTACATTCCCTTTTAACTGCAGGTGTTCTCACACACAGTACCACTTGCTCAGTCTCTTTCTTGCGTACGTTTCTGTATGCATACATATCTGTAGATTTTTGTGTGCCTGCACACACACCCATAGACATGCAAGCAAACAAAATCAAATTTCAGATCAAACATAAGACATTCAGGACCCATGCCGCAGATCAAACTTATCCATCGATATTTCAGCTAAAGTAAAATATTTAATCCTGATAAAGTTTCTCCTAGTGATAGATTCTAGAGCAAGTTAAGAAAGGTGTCAAGGATAACATGAGAACATGGTATCATGCTGTTTGCCTTTGCTATTGTGAGACATGAAAACAAATCATTGCAAGTAACAGCCCTGGCTTTAATATACCTCCCATTGATAAAAGTCATATCAATAAAAATATCCCCAAAATCTTCATCTGTCTTTTATTGAGATGGTGAAGACATTCCAGGAGTCAAACTGGAAAAGCAGAAGCAGTACTGCTTTCTGCCTTGCTCTTCTTTCTTTTCATCTTGCCTTACTGAGTGGGTAGAATTAATGACAGTATGAGCATGATGACTGAGGGAAGTTAAGTAGCTGAGAAGTAGAAATCACATGACACAGGAAATCTTAAGTCTCAGCACTAGTTGAAAAGAATAAAACATAGCTCATAATCCCTGGGTTTTTTTCAGCACAGTAGTGCTTCTATTTTGATACAGTTCTGGCTGTCAAAAAGTGATCTGACTGGGATCAAAACTCAAAAGCATGGTGTACCAGCACTTCAGAGATCAGAGCCACAGTCAGTGGGATTTTGCTACCAGCTATTAGAGATAGTAAAATGGAGAGAAGCAAAGGAGTGAAAGCTGATCTTTCTCATGCTGAAATCAATAAGAGATTTGCCACTGACTTCAAAAGAAGCAGCAGGGTAAAATACACAACCAAGGAGAGAACACTCAGAGGAGTATCTAGAAAGAAGAGGAAAGAAAGGAACAAAGCAAGATATTTAGGGACTGAGGAGAAATATTTGAGGAAAGGTAAAACTGCAACAGGTTAGAAAATAGGGAGAAAAAGTCTTGAATTAGAAAAGCTTTCACAAATTCTAGAAGTACCTCCTTATCATGTTTCCAATGCTATTTTGATCTCAGAAAATTAGTTTTTTATATCCCATCTTTATCTTAGAAGTGAGAGTGAACAGACAGTTCCTAAAGCCAATTAAACAAGTGACTTTACGTGTACACATACATGCATGCATACATAAGAATTGTCGCTGCTGTACCGAGAGTGGCGAGAAATGACATGACTCAAATTCCAAGTCTGGGGAGAATCGAGTGAGCGAGAGCCCCATTTGTTAATTAAAGACCGCTTATATACTTTGGTTTGCAAAGATGACAGGAGGTTATTGGTTTTTTGACCACCCACCCCTTGGCCTATTGGCCAAAACCCACAACACCCACTTCGAAATATTTTTTCAATGTGTACCATAACAACTGCACAACAGACCCCAGGTGCACAGATAAAGAATTAGTTTATAAAACCATCTTTGCTGTTTTCATCTAGTCTGTGTGGGAAAACAATGCTCTCACAGAATATTGAGAAAAAGCTGAAGAATTTATCTGCTTCTAACTTTTTATCATCCACGCTGAATTACACAAATATTTGTGTACTTGCTCATGATTTCATTAGATTTAAATTCCAGAGAAGCAAAGACTGTCTGTATGCTGAGGTCAGGCTGAAGCCGTATCTAACACTAAGAGAACTTGTAGAAATCTTGAGAGACCTTGGGCTATTTCCCCAACGCTCCCAGGCTGGAGGCTTTATGACAGGTCGGTATACTATTGTTCTTCCATCAATCAGTCTGCCCCGTTTCCAAGCCTTACTTCCATGTCTTGAAGTATGAATTGTGCTATGAAATAACAGGGAAAAAAAGTAAAAAGGAAAACAGTGTCTGGATCTGCTTTGGAAAAACAATTTCATCCAGTTGAAGGCTTCTGTTAGGACTCCAATCTGAGTTTATTGTTCAGGTTGCTTTATATATTCAATGGAGAAAGTTTTCTCCAGAGACAGATTTGGCAACATCTATTTTAGAATTGTGGCATTCTTTACTCCAGATTTTTTTCCCTCCTCATGGGAGGATTCTTATTTCTCATGACAATGTAGCAATCCTTAATGACTCATTTAGAATAAACTATTTGATTTTAAGGTTACAGTCAGATGACTGTCTCTTTCACAATATTTATCAATGCTAATTGCATACTAAAATGATGTATAATTATAGAAAGCCCAGTTAAAGACTATATCACTACAAATAAGACAATATTTCAAACTTCAGCAAATTCATTTATATTAATGATACGTGTTTAAAAAGCCACTCATTTACTCCTGCAACTGGGTTGAGCAAAAGTAATATAACAAAAAATATGCATATAAATGACATATTGAAGCATTTTTAAATTAAGAAACTATTTATCCTTCAAGAAACTATTTATCCTTCATAAATAGAATACATTAGTAAATGAAATAAGATTAATAAATGTTTCTGATTTGATAAGTCCTTGTGCATCACCTAAGTGACCTTAATGGTCAATAAGGACAGTACTCCATTGAAAAAATACCCACATTAATGTGTGGATTTGTTTATGTGTGTATGCATTGTTTTATTTCCTTTATGCATTATTTAGTATCTGAAAAGTAAGATAAGTTGGCTCTGAAGAAAGTCATCATAAAGTGTCAATACACCAGGTAACTAATCAATGGTTGTTGAAATGACCGTGCATTCTGGAGAAAAAAATATTTCAGTTTGGGGCCCTAAATTCATTATGCCTCAGTGCATACTGAGTGAAAAACACTATCTCTGTCATTAATGTGTTTATAAAAGGGTCTTGTCTTCAACACCAAAGAGTCAGTTTTCTTGCTCGCTATTTTATATTTTCTTTGATGTATTGTTTGACATTAAAAGCTAATGCACACAGCAGTTTTCAAAGACTTCTAATTGATTTTAAAATTTAGGTAATTTTTTAAACAGGAATTATCTTAACTACATTATTACCTTTTAAGAATTCTTGCAATACTTCTGTGAGAAATTTAGATTCAATAAAAATTGTATTTAAAAAATTCTTCAAGCTTCATAGTTTCCAAAAATGGATTTTAATGATTTATTTTTTCCATAGTGTTGATCTACATCTGAAATGTTCAAGCCTTGCTGAGTTTTTGTGTTTCTTTTATTTTTATTTCCTAAATATTTCTTCATAAAGGAAAAAAAGGAGACGAGATAATTTAACTAATTTAAGGCACATAATACAAAAGTAAGCAAACAAACCCAGGTCTGTATTCAGCAGATTTTAGAGTATCATAAACCTGTTTTATTGGTCCTCTCTAATGGTATGACAACTATCATGAGAGAAGTTTATCATCTATAGAAATTTTATTTCCAAAGGTTATGTGTTAGCTGCATAGGAATACCAAAGTCATAATGAAATATGAAACATTATAAAACTGCTAAGAGATACAAATTTCTGGCTTTTTTTGTCATACATCAGGGTGCTTGCCTGCTTCATATTTTTGTCTGTGTATCTCCCCAATCAAAATGGGAACAAGTTTAAAGTTTTTTGGGGACAATATTAAGGTAAAGAAAGGTCTTAAGGGTGGAGATTGTCTCTTCTACACAGGACATAGTGAAATACATAGAGGAACTGTGATTGTTCTGCTTCCCTGAGTCACTGTAGGGCAGGCAGTGCTACTCTCTTGAAGCAGAGTAGCTCCTTTCCAGTTACTTTCCCACAGATTTTGCATGTTGGGGTACTCATCTGACGCTCATCAGTGCTACCTAAAATAATTTTTCTCACCTACCTATCCTGTTCACACATTGCTGAAACTTTTTTGTGGTCAAGTAGTAGAATGTAGGCACATTCTTCAGTGAATGATTAAGCAAACAAGTGACCCAGAGCACTTACTGTTCATGGAATTAAAGAACTTACTTTGTGGAACTTAATAAGAGTTACTGGTATTTTTTTCTTTTTCAGTTCAACTCATAATCCAAATCATGATTGGCATGAGCTTATGGTATTGTTAGTTGGGTTTCTGGTTACTAGGTAAAAAACTAAGTTTTTTATTACTCTAATTTTTAGGCTAGACTTTTTTAGACTGTCAGTGCGAGTAAATTTTTGGGCGGGGCGCCAAATTTTCAAAGAGAATTTGAGTTTTCCTGGGTACATATTTGAATTGAAATATGTGTATTTACTTCAGGGGAGGAAACATTTATATAGTTTTTCCTTTCTAATTTACTAGAAATACTTGTCCCCTCAGCTAAAAAAAAAAAAATAGTACTAATAATAGAACTCTTTCACCTAAATGAGATTATTGTAGGGATGCTTTTAGCTATCCACTAGTGAACAGCAATGTTTAGAATGTTCTTATACTGCTCTTAGATAGTCTCCATTTAATAACAGTAATTATAATATCTCATGTAATGGATATCTCATATCTCACATTCTCAGATGTGAATTTTGTATTGACATAAAGCTTCTCTGCCCTATACCTCTAGATATATTTAAGGGGGTTTTTTTCTGTTTTTTAGATATGATGTCATAACTTTCCTGAAAAACTCTCAATCCCTGTTTGCTTGAATTTTGACATAGTTGTATTTCTTTCCTTTCTCTGTGAATAACGAAACAGAATTAAAATGCATTACTATTTGACAATCTTCGATCTGGAAGCTGCAATGACTTTTAGATAGGTCAAAGAAAGGGAAGGCTGTGTTCTTAGGCCAACAACAAAAGAGAAAATTAATTTGCAGAGACTGACTTATTTTTCTTTTTCTGCAGAGAATAATTTCTTATTAATTTTGAAGATAGAAGTATTTCATACTTGCCTTATTAAAAAGCTCTTCTTACAATTTCAGCTGAGTCCCTGAAGAATTCATCTTCAGTAAGAATTTTTCAGGATAGAGGACAGTATTTCTTTAAATTTCTTCTCCTGACAGCGACAGGTAATAATATCACCACGTGAAGTGATGAGATCTTCTGCATTCAGAACACTTCCTGGTAAAGCCAGGTAAGACGTGGGAGGAAAATACATCACTCTAAGTTAAAGGAAAAAGTACTGAACCTCAAGTAATGTCTGGTGCAGAACAGGTAGATTTTCATGACAGCAGTTTCCAAGTAGGAAGAGTGTATAAAATCAGGAAACCCAGGGTGAGGTGAAGGCCACTGAACCTAAAAGTTAAAAGCAAGTACAGGAGAGCAGGACTTGAGCTGGCTGTCAGAGTTCCTCTCTTATTTGAGGACTCTTCGGACAGATCAAGCACATTTTAATATCTTTAAAACTAATATTCTGCTAGCATAAATGAATACATGGGTAGCTACAAAAGGGATGAAAGTGCAGTGGTAACTTGGCTTTCCCACAGAACATAACAGGTGTATTTTTGATGTTGGAATCACTGAAGAGGGTTATGCCCTTTTTGCAGATTATGTGGTAGTAGAGTGCAGATATTCAGCCAGTTCATTCACTTACCCTAACCTCATAGGAAACTGGAGAAAACCAAAATTTTCTTCAGCAGAGCATCATAGCCATAGCAGACAAAGAAAGATAAAGCAGGGCTAAATGGAGCTGAATATTGTTCTAAGCCTCTTAGTTAAACTACAGAATATAAATTTACATGCACATGGCTTGAACAATAGGTAGGGCTGCAACCCATCTGTAAAAGAGGTATTTTCATACCATTTTCATTGGTTAATTTACATGCAAGGGCTGTTCTCAGAGTACACAAACAATTGAACAAGAATTATGAGGGCATATAAAGCCCAAACCAAACCAAATAATGTGATTTCTAAGAAGACAAAAAAAAAAAAAAAAAAAAAA
>VZTI01002183.1:115661-145720 GCA_013397865.1 Struthidea cinerea | reverse complement strand
AAAAAAAAAAAAGGTGGAAATTGCTACCAGAATACAGAAGCAAAGAAATCAAAATACAGAAGTGCAACTTAGAGAATGTGAGATTTCCAGACAAAATCTTGGTAACCATAGGGAGGTAGTAGGAACAAGACATAAGATAAAAATAAGAAAAAAAATGAAAAATTCAGGGGAAAAAAAGGATTCTTTTATACAGCTTCACTGGAGGAAAAGAATAATAAATTACTGATCTAGGAATGTCAGTAATATAACCAGTAATACTACAGCTTCCATTCATTTTACTCTATTATATTGGATAAGAAAATATAGACATATCACTTTTAGCAAAAACAAAGTAATAGAAGGAGATGTATGTATTTCACATATAGTGCAGGTGGTATAAATAAATTCCCCATTTAGAATTTGATGGTGGTTGGCAGGATGCTATTCCTGTTTAAAGGAGAACCATCAAGAAAATAATAAACAAAACACAACCTTCTGAGCAGCAGGACAGTGCAAGACTTGGATTGGATTTCACTGTGATGCTGGACTGTCCACAATGTGAAGGTAGGATGAAGTGTCTACTGATTTTACAGAACATAAGGATATTTTAGTGAGGTGATTATCTAGAAGACAAGCTACAGTTACAAACACATCTCTTCTTACAGTCGTGGACCAAATTCTATTAGCCCGGGTGGAAAATGGAGGAAGTAAGCCTGTAAAAAGATTGAACACATTAACACAGCCTCTGAAAGTAGCACGGAGGGAATGAAAAGCCAAATTGTGATAAGAAAGTCTTCCAATAATGGAAATACCTTCTTTGATCGAAAAACCACTTAACAGGACACTGAAGGAAGTCACAGTCTATTAGAACTGACTGAAGACATGCTGACCAGTTTATTCAGTGAAGGGTGTTCACTGTGATGACAACAATGATTTTAGTTGTGTTTGGATAAATATCCTTTCCCTTCATAGTAGCAGTTTTCCACATGAAAGAGACAATTGGAGCCTGAGTGAAAAGATAAGAAACAACGATTGAACTATTGAATTTCCATTGTTCTTTACAATATGTGCTTTCAATGAATCTTTTTTTGTTTGGTTTTACAAATAATTCAAACATGCTCTCTTCTAAGAGAAATCATAGTAATTTTCACGTGAAATAAAGAGCCATTTTACAAAAAAATTAATAGTGCCACTTGTTATAATTACCTGGCACATCCAATTACAAGACTACTTTCTAGAAAATAGTCAGTATTCTCCTGGCAAATACAGTTTTGTGTGATGGAGTACTTCCCTGTGGTTGGGAAGCAGGAGTATACACACTTCAGAAAACAAACACCACAAACTATGAATCCATGTTAGAAGCCGACTACCATCCTGGGAAACTGACTGTCTGCTAAACGTTTCAACATAGCGATAAATATGAAAATTAAACTGATGTCATACACAAATGCATGCAAAGTGATATGTTTCAATCCAATTCAGATATGAGTTCATAGCTGAAAATTAAAGGATATTGTGTTAATTGCATGATGTAAAGGGATACTTGCCACTAAATCTGCAACTTCAGATTCTTGATGCCTTGAATTAGTTTCCAAGATAAATATTCAAACTTTTAAATTAGTTTATCACCCTTTGAAGTATTTTATAGTACACTACATGCTATATTAATAAATAATAATATTATTAAGAACAATTGCATCTAATAAATATATACTATATATTAAATATATATGCATATAATACAGCATACTTAGTATTATGGAAGTATGTTCATTAACAGTTGTCAGTCATTCAAATTCAGTGAACTTATCATGCAGTGATAACTTTTGCAGAGGAGTCCATGAAGAAATTGACTCTCCATTCAGGTTTTGATTGATACTGTGCAATAAGGGAGGCCTACAATCATACACAAGGGAAAATGATGCTTTAGGTGAAAATCCACAGATCTCTATTAAAAGGACATATTCAATTTGTATCACTGTATGGGATCTGGGTGGAATGGAATTAACTTTCTCCTTAGCAGCCTGTATAGTGCTGTTCTTCAGATTTATGAATAAAAGCCTTCCGGTAACACACCAGTGTTTTGGCTATGACTGACAGTTCTTGCACAGTGTAAAGGGTTTCTCTTTTTTCTGCTCTTCCCCTACAACAAGTGTGCTGGAGACGCACAAGAAGTTGGGAAGGGACAAAACTGGGACAGCTGTCTAAAAAAAGAGGAAGGATATTCATGGTTATGGCATTTGTCTTCCTAAGGAATCATTACATGGGGTGAGGCCCCTGCTGCCCAGAAAGCAACAGAACATCTACCTGCAAATGGAAAGCAGTGAATGAATTCCTTATTTTGCTTTGCTTATGCACAGAACTTCTGATTTGCCTATTAAATGTCATTTATCTTGATCCACATCTACTCACCTTCATTCTACTTCCTTCTCATCCCATGGGAAAGAAGGGTGAGCAAAGAGCTCTGTGAATGCTTGGCTGCTGGACAGATACAGCCTAAAGAAATCACACATTCTACACACTAAGCAAAAGAAGATTGATACGGATGCTTGTGTAACATGAAAAAAAATCTTTACAGTCAATACATGTATTGAAAAATATGTCCGAAATGACTGAATCAGAGATTTACAGTCTAACAGTGGAGTGCTTTCCCTTCACACACACGGTTTCCAAACCCAAAAGGGTTAAAAATAACAGTTGGTCAAGTCAGTGCAAAGCCTACTGTTTGCCAAATGAATGATACAAAAACTGCAATGATCGGATCATTTTGTGAATATTTTGAATAATGTGGATAATAAGAGTGTCATTGATACAGTAATTCAGGCAAGCTTTTTGTAGAGACAGCAGTAAATGTTAAACAAAACTGAGTGTCAGCATAACTAAAATAAATAAATACAGCTTTTCTAAATTTTCAGTGATCATTATAGCACTAGCGAAAGTGTTCAAAGAATGAATGCTGAGTGCTGAAAAGAGAGACACACGAAAAGGAGATAAGCAGAAAAAAACCTCAGACTTTACAGACTTATTACAGGCAAAGAATATGTCAATTTCCTTAGGAAAAAAAAGAACATAGTAAAGACACAGAGTTTTCAGAAGTAGCAGGGGAAATAAATTCTTCATGAGTTAAAAAAATGTGTATCACCTGTCTGTATTATAATGAAAGGGAGAAAAAACAAAGTAGTAGAGAGTGTGAAAAAAAGGAGCATAGAAAAACCTTGAAGTCCCCAGCTGCACATTCTTAGGAAACTGTTCTCTCTCAAAGTAGATGCTAAAGCAGGAACTTGCTAAAGTATATGAAACTGTAGTACTCAAGGCAGGAAGGAAGATACTGTGAATTAAGTTGAAAAATAGTCTCTGGTTCACTCCAACAGGCAATAGAAAATAGAAAGGGAACACTCTTTCTCCAAATTAAATAAGTAAACCAGAAAATATGACATTTCCATAGGGACAGATGTCTAAAAATTTTTGCTGTGCTTTTTGGATAAGTAAGAATCTGCAGATGTGCTAGAAGATGAGATCCATAGCTTGAACAGTCTTTAAAGAAATCTTAACCACAACAGCACAGCTGAGTGTATTGGCCCTGCCTTTGCCTATACTAAACTTCCAGAATCCTAGTCAGTGCTGGCTTCAAGCCATAGTAATTACATCAGTATAGAATTATGTCTGACTGAATGAATGTTTATTGTTTTCACTAAACATTTTACAACCAGCTAATTTAGTGGGCATAAATCTAAGTAGTTTCAGGGAATTACAGGTTTTGATATATAACCATTATCATCTGGCATATTAGTGGAAAGTAGTTCAGAATGTTTAAAATACGTGTTACGTTAAACTGTTAAAGGAAGAGAAGCACTTTTAAGCCACCCAGTTTGAATTGATTTTTCCTTTATTATGCAGAGACATTTAATATGTAATCCTGATCACATAAAGGCAAAATGGAAGGTTAAACTTGATTCTGGAAATTGCTGGGACAGAAGCTTTGCAAGGAGTATGATGCAGATTTCATAGTGTCTTTTTTTTTGTACAGGCTTGTATATAAAGGTTACTAGTCTCAGATCTTTAATGTTTTGGTG
This sequence comes from Struthidea cinerea, assembly GCA_013397865.1. NCBI lineage: Eukaryota > Metazoa > Chordata > Aves > Passeriformes > Corcoracidae > Struthidea > Struthidea cinerea. The sequence goes on along the minus strand of VZTI01002183.1, from coordinate 141,668 downwards.
GCCTGAGAGAAGTCAGTTGTATAAAATATTATTATCTTTCCTACCTTAAAATTCTCACTTGCTGGTTTAAGTTTTGTCGTGGAGTATCACCATATAAAGCTCATGGACAAGTCAAAGCACATGTCATTTGCAATTACATGTTATGATACAGGAATGAGATAATATAAGCTTGCATTACTTAAGGAATGTTAAGTGTAGCTCCTAATAAATTTAAGAAGATATTTTTATCCAGAAAAACACAGAACTATAAGGAATGGAGAAGTATTTCTGTCTTAATGAATAGCAGAAAAATGACAATATGTATGATGGTGAAAGAAAAATAATAGCAATCATGTTCTATCATACTAATAATCATACTTATTAGCGCTTCTCACTCACTGTAGATTGCTATTTCTCTTGAGAAAAAAATGGAAAGAATATATACTAAGTGTTCATATTTCAAGAACTGATAAATAGAAAGACATGAATTCCCTGAACACCAGGTTGCTGGAGACTGGAAAGATAGTCTGAGTATCAGTTGCTAAATCTTCACTCATGTTTTCATATGTTTTTTTCAGCACCTTAAAATACTGGTCCAAATACTTCTGTATAACTCTCCCGGGATTTTTTATATTTTCCTGAAGCATACTTGCAAAAATAGGGTAGAAGTCACAGAACCATGATTTATAATTTAGGTTAGATGTTAGTATAGAACTCCAAAGTTCTCTTGTGTTTTCTAAATTAATAACTGGGAGGAAAAAATCCCCATGACAACAACAAAATATATAATTTGCCAAAGGTCACTACCAAAGCCAGGTGCAGAACATAATTTTCACAGAGTGCAAAGTAATCTTTAGTAATATCAGCATAGTTCCCTCTACTGCATGGTAATACTAACAAGTTTCATGTGCTACATTAACACATAGAAAACCCAAGTTGTAATAATATTTGCATGTACAAAACTTCTTAAGTTATACATGAGAGTCCATCTAATTAGACACTAAATTACCATGAGAAGCTTCCAGTAATTATCAGTTTTGCTGTTTCTGGGGAAAACTCTCATCTGATTCTCATCTGATGTTATAAACTTGATTGCCTTCACTAGAATTAACACTTATAGATACCAGAGAGATCCTCAGGTCTCAGTTTATGAAAATATTTAAGTACTTCCTTAATTTTAAGCAAATGAATAACCCTTTTGACTTTGCTATATCATGTCTCTACAGGACTTGAGATTGCTGCCATGATGGCTATTAATGTCTTCTTGCACTCTGCAATCAGAAAACGTGGAATTTGTCACTAATGTTAAGAGATATTATAAGTGATTAGTCCAACTTGGCGCTTGTTAGAAGGCATCCTGAGGGATATGGATCAGGCAAAGAACAAATGCACCACCACAACATTGCACCCATTTTTAAAACAGGTTGAAAGGAAGACCCTGTGAACTACTGACATGTCAGCCTCACCTTTGTGCCTGGGAAGATCATGGAAGGGTATGCTAAGGCACAATGGAGGACAGGGAGGTGGTTCAAGGCAGCCAGAACAGCCCCACGAAGGTCCAATTTTGCCTGAACAACCTATTCACTTTCTGTGATGGAGTGACTAAATCAGTGGCCAAGGGAAAAGCTACAGATGTCATGCATCTGGACTTCTGTAAGGCCTTCAAGGTGCCCCACAATATCTTTCTAAATTGGACAGGGATGAATTTGATGGGTAGACTTTTCAGTGGATGAGGAATTGGTTGTGTGGTCACATTCAAAGGGCAGTGATCAATGGCTCAGAGTCCTGATGGACATCGGTGACAAGAAGTGCCCCTCAGAGGTCCATATTGGGACCTGTACTGCTCATTATCTTCATCAATGTCATAGTGTGATCAAGTGTATACTCAGAAAATTTGTGGATAACACCAAATTCTGTCCCTCTACTCTCCCCTGGTAAAACCCCATCCAGAATACCATATCCAGCTCTGGAGTCCTCAGCACAGAAAAGATGGACCTGTTGTAGCAGGCTCAGAGGAGGACCACAAAAATGATCAGAGGAATGGAACACCTCTCTACAAGCAAAGGCTAAAAGAATTGGGATTGTTCAGCTCGAAGAAGAGAAGACTTAGGAGTGATCTAATTGTGGCCAATACATTAAGAGGACTTATAAGAAAGTTGGGTACAAACTTCTTAGTAGGAACTGTAGAGGAAAAGGAGGAATGCCTTTAAACTAAAAGATAGGAGATTTAGACTAGATAGACATTTTGCAATGAGGGTGGTGAAACAGGGTGCCCAGAGAGGTGGTGGATGCCCCAGCTCTGGAAGCATTCATGGTCAGGTTGGATCGGGCTCTGAGCAACCTGATCTAGTTGCAGATGGCACTGCTCACTGCAGAAGAAGTTGGACTAGATGATATTTAAAGGTACCTTGAACACAAACTATTCTATGATTCTATGTTTCTATGAATTATTGTCCTAATGCTCTTAGTTTATACTGTATATTCTAAAATGCTTACAGTCAATATTTACTCCGGTGCAGTAGGATCATTATGAGTAAAAATGTTAGAATCCACACAGAAAAAGCAAAGGCTATGTTAATAGTGATGGAGAACATGGTATCAGTAACTAAGGAGATACTAAAGAGTGATAGTGCAGCACTCAGACTAAGCAAGAGATGAGTTACAAACAAAATGTTTGTAATACAGTGCAAGAGCTCAAGCAAGAAAATGGAATATGAACCACAGGTTCAGATACAAATCTGGATATTACCAAGCATCAGATATCTACAGATGAAAAATGGACTGGAAAACACAAATGAACAAGCATTAGAAAAAACAAATTGTTCAGGTAAGCGTCAGATTGTATTGTTATAAAAATGCATGTCAATAATATGCATGTGAAGTATGAGAACTCAATTGTGCAGGTAAGCCATCATCTGAATTAGTTTGCTGAAGCAAAATGTAGCCTTGGAAAAAAAAAAAAAAAAGCGCAGTCCCTGCGCTTAGCTACTAGAAAAATGACACTGAGAGTAAGCTGAAAGCATGTGGAAAAGTCAGTGTTAAAACTTTCAACAATTTCTTCAGGTTTGTGAATCAATTTAATTCTAAGGTTACACATGATAATTGATGCAGGCTGAATTTTTACAAATTATCAAATACATTTAAAGCAGAAGCCCTAAGTGTAAATTTAGTGACAGTCTTAGAATCATGAGTAATTTGAAGGATTATGTGTAATTTTAGTCTTGTATGTGCTCAGTTATCACTATATACCTTAGGAGTTTGATGTTACAGTGACATAATTTAAACTGAAAGAGGTAAAAATGCCAGAAACTAAGCACAAATGTTAAAACATGATGTCTTGAGAGCACTTACTTGAAACATTGAATACATCAATATGTGAAATATTTTCCCCTATGGTATGCAATTATAAGACTCAGCTTGCATGTTACTTTTACTACAGATTGAAGGTTTTCACAGTGGTAAATGTCATCAGTCATGTCAACTAGCCATAATTTGGGCACGTAATTATTTTCACAGAAAAATTAAAAAATTTTCACAGTCAAACTGAAAATGTTATAGGATTAATGTCTATATCTGATAGAATATGTGGAAAGACAGTTGTGACAAAATGGCTTAGCTTACATGAGAATAGATTGAATTTCTTCAACAAAACGTTGCACATGACCTAAATCTTTGCAAATATGGCAGGTTTCAGGACTAATAGTATACCTGCTAAATTCTAAGTCAAAGAACCTTACCTTAAAATGGTGGAAGTACTGCATTTTTTATTACTATGTTTTTAGTCAGGAGTTGCTAACTGTGGGTATAACAGTATATTTATCAACAGAAATTTATCAGAAAATGTTAAAGCAAATTCCCTTTTTCCATCTGCCAGACTTACATTTTTAAAGAAAAAGCCTTTTCAAAATGAACTGAAAATAAACTCATAAATGAAAACATTTTTTTGGTTTCTTTTTTAGGGTAATGCATAAGCTGTTTCTTATCTGTACTGCTTAGCTAAAGAAAAGAAGTTTGGATTGATTCCTTAGTTTTCATTACTTTTCTTCAATATAAATTCCTATGAAACAGAAATTTGAAGATTAATGCAAGAACTTAGAAACTAGAAGTACATAAAGGGTTCCCATTTCCCACTAACAACAGGTTGCTTCTGTATCCATGCACATGTAAGAATAAGCAGTATTGCTTTCTAAATCAGCAGGTCTTAGAAATATAATTTGAAATATAAAATAAATAAATAATGCTTCCTCAAGCCAGAATACATATTGTTCACTATTCTTAGAAATTCACCAAGCATCTGTGGTTTAATTTTTAGTTGACCTCAATACATTATGGATGACAATGCTAGATAAATATTTTTGTTAAGAAATCCATAAGAAAATGCCTTGAGATTTAGCTGCATGGCTTACAAATATCTTCATGGGTTGTTGGGTTTTTTATCTGTTGGTTTTTAATCTGCTTTTATTACATATTTATGCATATTTTAAAAGCAGAAACTAATACAAATAGGAAATTAAATATATAAGATGCTATCTTTGCTTTTTCCTACAGCTCTTAGATAATGTGTAGAGTCTGTTCCATTTTCTAACACTCAGTTTTTTTCAATAATGAAAAATTAATCCTGGTGAAATGTTAAGGAACTCACTTTGTTCTTCTTGCTACCATAATCCTTTCAAGAATATTGGGATAGATGAAATCTCTTATCATGAGACTTCATTGATAAAAGCTGGATTTTGCTCAGCACAAGGTAGTTCAGTCAATTATTTATAACCTTTGCTCATATACTTCCACCTGTCTCATGCCACTACAGAAGTTTATCTTGATTATTAGACAGAAAGAAGACTTCAAGGAAATAATGAACTCTTGTTTTGTCTTTAGATTTTTCTAAACTTTATTATATGCAGACTGTGTTTTGCAGGGAGATTGGAGTTTGGGAGGTTTTGGGTTTTTTTTACTGTATGCACATACTAACTCTTGCATAATTTTTACCTATACTTCTTGTGGACTTCATAGATTTATCCCTAGAGGCATTTATCCTGATTCAATTTCATAAGGCTCTTGGCAGCCCATTCCTCCAGCCTGCCGAGGTCCATCTGGATAGCAGTGATTATCCCAATCATATTGACTCATTACTCTGGAGTTATCTGCAAACCTGATAATCAAGCACTCCATCACCTTCTTCAGATCATTAGAGAATATGCAGGTCCCAGTATAGAACCCCTGGAGTACTTGCCTTGCTACTTCTCCCAAGATAGATCGTGACATATTAATCACTACATTTTGTGGCCAATCTTCCAACCTGTTCTGAACACCATCTAGTCATCCTCCAATCTAGACCATAAAAGTCTAATTTGTATACAAGAGCAGCCAAGGTGACTGTTAAGACTGTTATGTGAACAAGCTGGGATGAAATGTTTTGAATCAGTAACTACATTTCTGTTGTGGACAGACCTTTGCTGGACACCAGATGCCTGCCAAATTGCTCTACCACTCCCCTTCCAAGCTGGACAGGGGAAGAACATAAAATGGAAAACAACTCATAGATTGAAATAAGGCAGTTTACTAAAGCAAAAGCAAAAGTTTGTGCATGCATAAGCAAAGAGAAAAAAAAGTTTATTCTCTACTTCCCATCATCGAGCAATGTTCAGCCACTTCCCGAGAAGCAGGGCTTCAGCACGCATAGTGGTTGGTCCAGAAGGCAAACATTGCAAACAACAAATTCCCCCTCCCCTCCCCCCCATTCTACCTCCTTCTCTTAGCTTTTATATCTGAGCTGATGTCACATGGTATGGAATATCCCTTTGGTCAGTTTAGGTCAGCCGGCCTGGTTGTGTCCCCTCCCAGGATCTCGCCCACTCCCTGCTCCTTGATGGGGGAGGGGGGAATGGTGCCAGCCCTGCCCAGCAGTACCCAAAACACTGGTGGGTTATCAACACCTTTCCAGCTACCAATGGACAGCACAGCACTGTGAGGGCTGCTGTGAGAAAATGAACTCCAGCTCAGCCACACCCACTACAACTTCAAATAAGGTTCTCTCAGATCTTTTGTTTGGTTAGAGAAGAAGGAAGAATGTAAAACTGGTAAATTGATGTCATCCAATTACAAAGTATGTACAGTTAATAGTGTTCTAAAATCATAGTCTTCTTAAAAATGTTACATTGACTTCCCCAACACTAAAGTTAAGGTGCATCTATAAATTCAAAATTCTGGTTTTGGTACGATTTATCCTTATACATACTCTTAAAATAGGACTACTTTTTACATTGGATTATTCATACCCCCAAGAGTCTTCAAGACTCTGGCCTTCATCCAACAAAGCACTTAATCACATAATTTTCTATTCATTTCAGTCTTATGTTTTGGAGGCTTGAATTTAAGCTTTAGTGCTTGTTTGGACTTGGGTCAAACTGTTCAACAGCAAGCAGGAATGATCTTGCATTAAGTTATTAAGGAGAAAAAAGCATGGTATGATATTTGGACATAAGTTATAAAGTTAAGCAAAAGATGTTTTCTGTAGGAGACAAAAGATGAGCAGATCAGTAAAGAAAATGCATTTCAATTGGTTCAAAGAACAACATTATTTATAAATAATTAACCTCTTGCTACTTGTAAAGATTGTATCTAAAGAAGAAATACTATCCCTTAGGTTTTAATTTTTTCATTTTCCTTGCTATTACTATATTAGCTCTTTCTTTCCCCGAGAAAGTTTTGTATCTCACTTCAAAAGATATAAGAATATGCATTAATGAAAATTCTGTTGCATTTGGGCACCATTAAGTATGAGCTCATACAATTTAAAATTGAAAACTTTGAAGAACTCAAGTATAAAATGGCTACTTCTCTGACACATAAATACATTTACTTAACATAATGTTGAAACACAAGTTTTCACCATTAACATGCAAAGTATATATATATATATATATATACACACATATATATATATATGGTCGTATAACCTGCACTGAGAGAGAATACATGAAGAAAGGAGACAAAACCATATGATTGCACCTACAAGTACTTACCAAATTCACAAATTTCTTTGTATTTGTGAAATGCAAATACACCAATTGTCCTCACTTAGAATCATAGAAAGATTAGTGTGGGAAAAGACAGATCACCAACTCCAAACATCAGCCTTGCACCACCACCATGTTCTCAAGCCACCTCCAAAAGCTTTTGAGCACTTCTAGAGATGAAGACTCTACCACTTCCCTGGAAAGCCTGTTCCAATGCTTGACAACAATTTATGTGAAGAAATTTTTCCTTATATCTAATCTAAACTTCTTCAAGTACTCCCAGCACCAAGAAGTCCACATTTAAATTCTGATGCCAAGATAAACAAGTCAACAGATAATAAACATTAAAAGCTTGGCAGCAATAAATGTATGTTTAGCTTTTCTTTTGAGGTTCCTAATGATGGTGTCACTAGAAAAACCTGCTTAGGCCTGCGGATAAGGAGCAGCTGTTTGGGGGAAATCTTCCTTAAGGGATGAGTAAAGTAAGCACAAGATCCTGTCTCATGATTTGCTGAGGCTTAAAACAAAGCTGTCAGTAAGAGATGATGTTAGTAAAAATGCAGTTCTTGAGCATGACACAGTACACTCAGCATCCTAACTTTGTATGTTTTAACTAAAGAAGATAAACGGTGATCAGAATTTGGTGACAAAAATACAAAAATCTGGTCTATTCTATGTATTGGTGATTAGTGCAAAGATACTGAAGAGACTATGACCAAGTAAGCTCCAAGCTTGATGTACTATTCCATCAAATTATGTCAAATTCTGCAGACAGTTCAAATATATGATCTTTCCAGCTCTAAGGCCATTTTACCAAGTGTATTTATCAGGTCATTCAGAGTTTATTTCAAAGGTCTTTCACTACCTGATTGCTTGTTATAGCACTGAAAAGGGCTTCCCATAAACAGATTTTGGAAATAAGCTACATTTACTAGGGACTGTGAGGTGTGCACTTCCTAAATAGTAATTATTGGGGAGGACAAAATGATGGAAGTAGAATAGTGCAGAAAGTAGTAATTTCTTTTATTAGAAGAAATAAAATACAATGTGTGGATTAAATAAGCAAGAGGTTTACACTTAAGTAGCAGTCATGTTCTGCCACAGATGTTCCTTATTAGGAGTGTATAGGTGTATATACACATATATCTCTATGCAGAGTGGTGTATGTATACATATAAATATATATATATAATGCTATTCCAGGGAGACTTACAGTTTTTGGAGTAATTTGCTACATATGTATTATTTAAAATAAAACACTAAACATATGCTATTTATTTATTGTCTTAAAAAAAAAAAAAGCTTAGCCTACATTAATGCATAGTTCAGTTAATACTGGAAAAGGAAGTTTTCAATAAAAGATATTATATAAGTGCCAGGAATAAAATACTAAGGAAAAATCCATGTTTATGTTGCCTCAAAGAAGATAAATTATAGAAGAATAAGTTTCTGACTTTTCTAAACAACTTATGAAGTGGTATGAAAAGAAGAGAGCATACCATACCACAGAATTTCATTAAATCCAACTAATTTAATTTATCTCTTAAATCAGAAAGTATCAAATGCTATCAAGAAGTGAAAAAGTCAAGTTTCTTTCTTCATCTATCAATCTGAAAGGAACATCAGCCTCTGGATAACTGCTTTGGTTTTGTTTTCCCAGATGATGAGATTAACTCTATTTTATGTCAAAGAAAGCTTAAGGACGTGCTCCTCATAGACCAGAGTATTAAAGACACAAGAATTTTTCCTACAGTTCAAAAAGGTTTTTCCCACCATTTCATCATTTAATTCATTTGCCCCAGTCCTAAAAAATTTATATGTTTTAAATTAGTGTTTTCTAGTGGAAAAAAATGTTTCCTAAAATGATCAGACCAACATACCCTACTATATTTAAATTCCAGACCCTATTCTCCAAATGCCTATATAACTATTACTTGCATTCATCTTCCTGATGCATTTGACTTCAAAGGGATGAAACATGAAAGCAAAATTAATCAACTGCAGTAATATTTGCCGAATTGGGCCCTTAGAGAACATGTTATTCAGGCTAGAAGGGCATAAAACGCTAAAGAGACAATATTGTAAATAATAGTATTCCTTTATGTGATATATTTTGAGAAAATGTAAACATGAGTTCTCTTAATCTAGAGGGTACTCTGAGGTAAAGTGCATTTGTTGAAAGTCTGTCCTCTTTTCACAGAATATTTAAACTATCAGAATGCAACAGTCCTTTCTCCTCCCAGGGTTATTTAATTGTACATATGAAGTGGTGGGCTTTCAAACATTATTGACAACTGACCTATTTCCAGCACAACACCTGGATGGATAGAAGACAGCTAGACAATGGGAAATGTAACTGATTTTGTAAATGTAGAAAATCTATCCAGATTTTTCCATATCTTGAGTAAACACCTCCTGCTTTAGGGTAAACACCTCTCAGTTTAGGGAAAGATGAAATAACTTTCCTGTCCCATCTCCCTATGGGATGAATTGGCCCTTTGGTTTCATTGCCATTATAACAAGTTTTCATATTGATTCTGGAACAATTTTCTTTAAAAAAAATTACATTTAATCAAAATGTTGCTCCAAATTATTATTATTGGGTTTTTTTCCTGTTTCAGTTTGCCTCAAATAGATTTACACCTCTGTCAGATGTAAAAATTAAGCATTTCATAGTTCTTAAATTTTTATAGATTTTTAACATAATCTATTTTTCTTCACTTAATGCATTACTTTTGCTTGGGTTTTGTTTTGTTCTTTATTTAAAAATATATATATATTACTGTCATCCTAAGTATGTATTTTACTGATTCACGTACTATCTAAAAAGGGTTGCATGAGCTGGCCATCAGGGGGCACTAACAGAGCATCCAGCTTCTTATCTCACCCTATGCAGGATATAACATGTCACCTGTGTGGCCATCCTACTTTCAGATCCCCTTAAGTGTCTTATGCTTGAAGCTACAAATCAATCTTGTAAGCATTGAGGGTGTGCACAGATCCCTGAAGGTAGGTTTTCAGAGATACAGTCAATGCCTACTTCAGCAACTTGGATTTACAGTAAATTTAAGCCTAAAGGCAGCCAGTGAAGAAGTAAACAGAGCAACATAAGCCAGTAACACGCTATAACAATAACACTAAAATAATTTTTGCTCTTTTCTAGATAGCATTATATATTAGAAAAAAAATATTTTAGATTGGACCCCTTATTTCTTATTTGTACTTTTCCGGATATTCTTTTTGCTTTTCATGTCTTTCATCTCTTAATCAGACATTCTCAGGTGAATTAATTTGAACATCCATACACTCAGGTGACACTGGTGAAGTTTTCGAGATCTGAAATAATGTAAACTACATCTGAGCTATCCCATAAGATACCATGTTTACTGAAAGAGATGCTAGATACTATGTCTTCACCCAGCAACATTTATTTGAATTATGGATGCAATTTTTACTCCAAGTATTGTAAACCTTTTTTTCATATTTCACAGAGAAGCCCCCATAAAATACAGGTGCTTTAAAGCAATGAAAGAAATTTAATGAAAAGTAGAACTTTCACATGTATACAGTACTTTACAAGAGGATTGATTTTATTCATACGTCTATTTTGTCAGTTTCATGGCTGGCATTTCTGTTAGCACTCTGTATGTAATGAATACTGTCTTTGCTCCTCTTAAGAAATGATAGTGAAAGCAAAAAATAAACCCAAAAATTTGAGTTTAACTTTTAAATAAAACTCTAAGAACAAAAAAATTCCTGACTTCTGAAACAATTGTAAAAAGCTTATACTGAAATGAATATCCATTACTTGTGAACATGTTTTTGAAGCTCTGCAGAAAGTCAGTTTAATTTGGTTTTCAGAGATAGTACATGTCGTGTTAGCCATTGGTAAAAAAATGGAAGTTTATAACAAGCAGACCTAAGAAAACAAATATCAGAAAAGCTATAGGTTTTACAAACAAAGCTGAATGCTTTTTTTTTTTTCGAAGTAGTAGCATGCTTTTTTGAGATAGCTAGAAACTGGTTGATCATCCACAAGGGAACTCAGTCCATTATGGGACTGTTGTAAGAAAAAGATATTTATCTTGTGATTTTCCCTTTTGAAACTACGATATGGAACACAGTGACTGAATCGCTTCACCTTCCTAATGACATGCACAACTTAATAGTTCATTATTTCAACCACCTTTTTTCCTGGCTATAGTCTTGGATTTAAATGAGAACACTGGAGTTAAAATTGTTGTTGATATAGAAATTCCTAATAAGAAAAATTGAATCCATAATATATTTTTAATAATAAATTTTGCTTGCTTGTTTTTTTCTCTTAATTTTTTTTCTTGGAATGCATTACTAAGATTATTAAAAAAGTATATTGCCAAGAATTATTCACTGTATTGAAAAAGAAATTGGAGTTGATTCATGCATCTGAAGAGAGTATTTATTTTCTGCTCAAATTCACAGTATTGCATATGTATTAAGTTGCTATACTGTCTCAAAGGAGAGACAGTGAATGAATGTGAACGAATGAAAAAGAATAAAGAAGAAATATGTAAAAAGAATGAAGTACATGTCTGATTTCTAGAGACTTCTAGACTTAAATAAAGCCACATGATTCAAAAAAGTTTTTCCATCACATATGCACATGACTGCACTTGATTGGCATGAAGCATCTTTTGAAGGCATCCATCTCTTTATTAACTATGAATGGAGTAGTGATTCATCACAAATAATTTTGTTAGTTTAAAAATTAAGGAGAAAATTAATATATTTATGCTGGTGTGCTGGTTTTGGCTGCAGTAGAGTTGATTTTCTTCACAGTAGCCAGTATGGGGCTACATGTTGTGTTTGTGCTGAAAACAGGGTTGATAACATAGAGATGTTTTCATTACTGCTGATCAGTTCTTATACAAGGTCTATGCCTTTTCTGCTCCTCACCCCACCTCAGCAGCAAGTTGGCTGGGGGGTGAATAACAAGCTAGGAACAGACACAGCTGGGACAGCTGATCACAACTGACCCAAGAAATATTCCATACCATTTGGCATCATGCTTAGCATATAGAGCTGGGGAAGAAGAAGGTACAAGGACAAGGGTCATTTGTAGTGGTGGTGTTTGTCTGCCCAAGTCACCATTACATGTGACAGAGCCCTACTTTCCTGAAAATTGCTGAACACCTTCCTGCCCTTAGGAAGGGGTGAATGTATTCCTTGTTTTGCTTTGCTTGTGTGCACAGCTTTTCCTTTACCTAATTAACTTTGTCTCAACCCACGTGTTTTCACTTTTATCCTTCTTATTCTCTCCCCCATCCCTCTGAGAGGGAGTGAGCAAGTAGCTAAGGGGCTTAGTTGCCAGCTGGGGTTGCAGCTGGTTTTCTTGTTGTCTTTGTTGAGATTATTCATGTCACCTGTTTTAGATACAATCCTAAGTAGACAATGATTGTCTTTTTTTATTATGCAGTTCTGTGCATGGATCCTAGAGAAAAATATATTAGTGTCTTGGTTTTAAAGACAGGTGTTGTGAAGGAAGGCATTTACCTTGAAATGAAAAATGCAACCCCTTCGCTCTGAATTATTATAATTTTTAAATTAAGGAGCTTTCAGGCAAAGATATGAGGGGTAGGAATAACAGTTCTTTACTAATATATATATATGTATAACAAGACAAAAGAACAACAATAACTGTGGCAGTAACAGCGAACAGCACCACAAACCCCGTGCCGGCCTCTCTCGGCTGTCGGGCCCTTTCCCCGTGGGTGCAGTTCCGCTCACAGCCGGCAGGGGCGCTGGCGGCTCCCGGTGAGCGGGGCGGGTGCGATGGTTCCCCCGCGGCTGCAGGGGGCGCTCCGGAGCACGTGGCACGGAGAGCACGTGGCAATGGCGGCTCGGCCGAGCCGGGAAGGGATGGAACAAAGGCTTCACAAACCCCCTGGGCAGCTGATCCGGGTGCCCGGCCGGATCCTCGGGAACAGCAGGCTGGAGCAGCAGAGATGAGCAGATCCTGGGTGGCAGACGAGATGTATCAAACTCCGGAGTTGCAGCGGGAACCCCGGGAGCTCTGGGCAGACAGGGCGTGTGGGCTACGATGTAGCGAAGGCTCAAAGCAAGGGCAGGGTGGCTGCAGCCCGGCTCCCAGCGGGGCAGGGAAAGGCAGGCTTGGGAATCCCGGGCTTTCTCCCGCAGAAGGAATGCAGCTGAAAAGCAGAAGCCTGCAGTGCTGACGAATTCCTTCCACCATGATGGCAGCCTCTCTCCTCGTCTGCACGCCGAGAACACCAGCCAGCTCAAGGTGTACCCAACCCCAAAGTGAAAAAGAGTAGCCCCTTGGACTCCTCCCTCTGTGGCCAGGTCTTTTGTTTCTCCCAAGCACCCAGCAATTTGTCGTCCCGGCAACATATATGAGAAAAATTCCTCAAGAGAAAAAGAAAACAGAAGGGGCAACTCCCAAAACCCCAACAATTAGTAACCGCAGTAAAGCACATCAGGTAAGATACATGACATCCAATGATCTGTGTCTGGTGTAATCTAGTTATCTATATTTTCTCCGTAGCTAACAGGCCAAACTAGTTAACTTCATCCAGTCTTTCACAGGTAGCTCTTTTGAGCTTGGATTTGTTATCTTTAACCTGTTGCTTGTTGCCAACAAACATGACCAAGCAATTAACTTTAGGCACATAGCTAGAGTAATGTGAAATGGCTAAAAATTAAACCAAATAAACAAATAGTTAAACCAAATTAACCAAAGACGGTCTATCAATTTCCACCATTTTTCAAAATTTACAGATGAACCCCATTTCGATGTGCAATTGAATTTAGAGCTTCACATCTTAACAACCAACCTTGACGATCTTTCTGCATTTCAGTGTTTGAAACTGGTGTACTGTAATAACATAATTGGATATTTATGTATTATTGCACCCATTAAAATCTAACCAAAAAACTATTGGTATTTGATGCCATTAAAACCGGGGTGGGGGGAAGGGGGGAAGACACTTTTTTACTTAATATAATATAAAAATCTTACCATTTTATTTTTTGATATTATTATTCCTGACTTTGAATAAATCAATGAACTTTAATGCACTACATTACAGCCTAATCTGCAAACATCTGGAAACAAACCGTAACCCATCATTAAATACACAAATCAGTTAAAGTGTCTTCTAACAGAGGAGCTGCCTTAGTGAGTTAGTTAATTGTTCCATTTGCTCCAACCTCTTGTTCCTAGATCTGGCTAGTAGTGTTTGTTAGCAAAAAGCTCTTGCTTTGTGAAGAAAACATTTTCCTTGCTATAAGAGTATGATATTTCAAAGTACTTTTTATTTACACAGAGTTACCACAGAGGAAACTGTCCTAGTTACAGGGATAGGAGGCGTAGTTCAGCATTATGTGGGGGTGACCAAAATTGTGTATTCTACACTTCTCTAGGTCACCGTTAGCAGACCATCTTTTTAAGGCAGCAGGGGAAGCAGAAAGGTGGCCATTCTTCCCTGGCCCAGTGCTGAGGAGAGGAAGGGGCTGCCTGGACCGCATCACCATCACTGCAGGTTCCCATCATTTCATCATTTTCTGTTCATCATTTTCCATCCCCGTGGAGCCCAAACCTTGAAAAGCTCCTGTGCAGGAGGTTGCCACGGGAAGTGGAGCGGCAGGGGTAACCCCGGATCCAGCCAAGCCATGTGGAGCCAAAGCCTGCTCCTGACCCAGCTGCATGTTGCCTGCTGGTTTGCTGCTTCTTCCACTGGGAGAGAGACCCAGCACCTCACACCACCGCTGCCCTCGCCCTTGGGCACACAGAGCCGCCCACCACCGCTGGTGCTGCTCCGGGCAGTGCCGGCACCCGCCCCACCGCCGCCACAGCTGCTGCCCCTCCTTCCCCGCAGAACAGCTCCTGGTCCGAACCAGCTCTCCAGGTTTTGTTCTGTCCCTGTTTTTGCATTGTTCCTGGGCTGGGAGGAGGAGGTTGAGCCGCAAAAAGAACCTCTCTGGCATGCTGTCCTTTGCTCTCCCAAGCACCAAGTGGCAGACTGTCGCTGTTATGTCCGAGATGCATAAAGAAAACAACAGAGTCCAGGCTTATGAACAAGTGGAAGCCGACGCTTAAGCGCTTTAATAATTTTCTCACTACTTTTATAGGCTAGATCACAAAAGTGCGTTGAATGGCAATAGGTAATTGGTTCCTCAGCCATCCACCCCTTGAGAGGATTGGCCAAGTTCTAAGATACCTATTCCAAAATATTTTCAGTCAAAGCCATAACAATCTTGCAAAACACCTTGCAGGTGCAAGCAGTTTATAAAACTGTGACCTTGTTTAAAATAGTTTACATAGGAAAGACAGTCTTCTCACAGAATATTGAGATAAGGCTGAAGAATTTCTCCGCTTCTAGCTTTTTAGCACCTACAGCAGACAGCATGAGGGCAGCCACAATTTTGGTTTTGCTGTGGGGGGGGGAGTGATATCTTGCCTTTGTTGGTTAAGCCATTCTCTTTTTTGTAGACTCATTTATTATTGTTGCTGTGTTTATTGCAAGCCTCTTTAGAAGATTGTGTCTCTGACTTGCGTCCCCTTAGCACTTTTTCTCTGTTATAGAAAAGGGGATGGCTTGAGTGGCCTTAATTTCCCCATTGAGATTTTAAACCCAGGACAAAAACTAAATTAAAAAGTGAAAGTAATCCATTTTCATTTGTCCTTCATATGTTACTCAACTTCCCACAGTATTCTTTTCTTCCTATTACTTTGTCATTGTAACCTCTCATATTATGTAAATCTTACCTTATCATTAATCGTTTTTGTCGCCTTTGCATGAATCTCATTAATCTCTGGTACATCTTCACTGAGATGAAGCAACTGAACTCAAAATAAGGTCATATGAGAACTTTCTAAAACGTTGTATTTCCTATATATATTTGTATTTCTATTTATCTGATTTATTTTATCTTACTTTAAGAGACTTCTTTGGAATAGTTTATTGGTTTGTAAGAAAAATGTTTATTTTTCTGTTTCTTCTGAATTTTCTTGAGTAAAGAAGTAAGAAGCTCCCCTTCAAATAACCTTTACTGATAGCCAACAAAGTAGTTATTGATGTATGATACACTTTAACATCTGCAAGCCCAAACTATAAATAATACATTATACTGAATAATAATTTTTGTGGTGTGATATCACTCAACATAGCACTACGTGGGGTATTGTACAACCACACACAGTGCTGTAATTTTAAGTTAGACATTTTCTTTTTCTGAAAGAATTAAGCAGATCAGAAATTATATAGTCACAAAAAGTAGATAACAGAACCAAACTGTCGAAGAGTTTATATTCTGTTTAAACATCTGAAGTTATGGCAACAATAAGTTCTTCATAACTGCAGATTTTTTTAATAATAATATGCAAATCAAAATAATCGGATTTATTTATTGTCTAGAAGCAACATCTTAGATCAATTATTACAATAATGTATTACTATGCATTGGACTAAAACTTGTTTCCACATTGACCTCACTGCCCCAATAATATTTGAGTCACTCTGAAAGTGAAACACCTGTTAATGTAAAACTGTTTTATTTTTAACAGTAACAGTATTTTCCATTAAGTAGTAGTGCAATACATATCTAAGATCTATGGTTCTTTTTATTCCACAGAATCATTTAAGTTGGAAAAGACCTCTGTGATCATTGAATCGAGTCTTTTACCAATCAATACCTTGTCAACTAGACCATAGCACTAAATGCCATGTCACTTGTTTCTTGAACACCTCCAAGGATGGTGACTCCACCACCTCCCTAGGCAGCCCATTCCAATGCCTAACAACTCTTTACATGAAGAAATTCTTCCTGTTGTCCTGGCACTGCTCTGTCTTCCTTCCCTGGCACTGTTCAAGGCTATGTTCTCTTGTCCTGTGACTAGTTACCTGGGAGAAAAAGCTGACACCCACCTTTCTACAACTTCCTCCTTTTCTCCAGGCTAAACACCCCCAGCTCCCTCAGCCGCTCCTCATGACAACTTACTCTCTAGATCCTTCCCCAGCTCGTTTGTCCATGCCTGGCCTCCCTCCAGCCCCTTAATGTCTTTCTTGTAGTGAGGGGCCCAGAACTGAAGGGGCCCAGGATTTGAGGTGTGGCCTCACCAGTGCCAGGTACAGGGGGACGATCCCTGCCCTGGTCCTGCTGGCCACACTATTTCTGACACAGGCCGGCTGCCATTGGCCTTCTTGGCCACCTGGGCACTGCTGGCTCATGTTCAGCAGCTGTTGGCCAGCATCCTCCTTTTCTGCTAGGCAGCTTTCCAGCCACTCTTCCCCCAGCCTGGAGCACTGTAGGGGTTTGCTGTGACTGAGGCATTAGGCCTTGTTGAACCTCATACAGTTGGCCTCAGCCCATCATTCCAGCCTGAATACCTGTATTGACAAAACTGACATACAAACACAGTTTTTTCTTTTTGACTTTTACCTTCATGTAAGATATTGCCTTGACTCCTTTCCTTTTTTTTTCTCATGAATCTAATATTTTTTCCATTAATTAACTTCTTTTTCCTTTGACAGTTGCTTTGCTTTCTTCTTATTATTTTGTTACTGCTGAGATCTGAGCTGTAAAGTACAGATTTTGATTTCCCTAAACAATTGTCAATTATATTAGTTTATGAAATACAGTGTTTCTCACTTTAAATTACTTTAAATTATTTCTGAGCTATTTTAAAAATTATATATGTGAATATAAAGTGAACGCCAAGAATAATATATAAAAAAATCTCAAGACTGAGTGCCTGTGCACAAGCATAGAACCATAATGATTTTTTTCTGAATGCACATCTATTTTTTATCATTTCACCTCTTCCCACAGTTTTCTTTGCTAACAAACAAAAAAGGATTGTCTATGAAGATAATTTTGTCATTTTTTACTCTCCATTGGACTCTGAGTTTTGTGTTCCTGATGATAATGAAGATATGAAAAAAATTGTAGAACTAAGATGGTAAAACTAATATCACAAAGTGTATTCTGATGGAGTCCCCTTTGCAGGTTGTGTTATCTGTAGGTAGGAAATTATCCAGCTTATAAAGTGTAAGTGATTGTGTTAGCAAGGTTTAAGATTTGCAGATATAATTAAATCCAACAATTTAAAAATTACTTCTAGAAGTACTTTTAATGCAGTATATGCAGTATAATGCAGTATAATGAAATAATTTTAGAAGTATTTCAAATTAATCACAGCTCTTTGGATGAACTTTTACAGAAATCTAACTGATAATATGATAGCATTTGTGAATGAAAATTTGCCAGAATAAGCTAATGTTGATTTGGTCAATCAATGGTTATCATAGTCACAGACAAATCCAGCATGCTTTGCACAGGTAGAATCCCTGGTGAAATTTACTGAAGACTATGGAGAATACTTCTGTTCTTGCTTTTTACCATGTTTTCACAAACTGTATGATGTTCAGTGAAGCTGAAATGTTCGGTGAGCAGGAGCTAAGGTTGATCACTGAGATGAGAAGCACAAAGTATTTCCCCCACTGGATTGCACAAAGTGGGCCTCAGATATCAAGACAGAAGTCAAATGGATCCTGTCAAATGATTCTGTGTTGTGTGGATCACAACTCAAGGTCAAGGGAGAGCTTTTTATACACTTGAATAAACTCAGTAATAATCTGCATATAACTTGCTTTTAACTGTATGACCTCATCATAGGAAAGAAAGGGGAAGAAAATCTGGTGATCAAGGAGTAAAATGCCATCATAATAGGTAGTTATAACAAATTCTTTTATTTCTGTCTTGAACTGGAGTGGATTTTTTTTTTTAATGGAAACCTTTTAAACTCCATAAAAAAAAGAGGAAAAATAGTTATCTTACCTTCTGGCAAAACTCTGACAAGCAAACATTCAATGAAGGCATGAGATTAAATAATGAAAAGTAATAACAACTGTCTTAAAATAAACATGTTAGCTTCTTTATCAATAGTGGAGACAATATTTGAGAACTGAAAATTTACTTCTCAGCATAACAAAATAACTATCCTCATTTTTTTTTTCACCATATATATTTGTTCAGGGTAAACTTGTTTTCTTTAAGCTGTGTCATACACAATAATGGGAAAATTTCTACCAGAACTGTGAAGAAATGCAGAGAGCTGGACAATGAAACTTTCCAAACTACTCTGGCCCTTCATATCTACTTAGATCCCCATTTGACCAGCTTCTTTCTCACTTAGTTTACAGTTTCTACTTTAAAGAGTCTAAATAAACAAGTTGGTTTTTTTTACAGAGTAATACTTTTTGTGTTCGAATCACATTCCTTCAAACTAATCCAATCTGATGCAGAGCACGTTTGAATTTGCTCTGTGCTTTTTGCTCTGACATGTACAATTTTTTATCTTCTGGTAGTCTATGATTTTGACTTTTTAAGTGCCAGAAGTTCTTAAAAGTGTGAGGTATCATATAAGTTTATGTCCAATCAAAAGCATGCTTTGAAAACAGAAGTTTATGGGATTTTCCTCTGAAAATAAAGAAAACCTGATAGCTAGAGAAATTCTGCCTTCATGTACAACAGAAAACATGGAAAGTATGGAAAAGACAGAATAAGTCTGACTCATTATGTCATGAGAAAATATTTTTACAGTTCACTAGATGAAGAGAAAGTGGGGAAAAATTAATTGCAAATTTCTATTTATTTAAATTTTGAGGTTATGGTCTAAATTGCAAATGGGAAATTAATATAATAAGGAATGTTTCTCATAAGATTGTATTGTTTATCTGCTTAATTGAAGACTTCACAGTGCAAAGATAGTCTGTTTTCATATGCTGGAAGGGAAAATCAGGGGAAAAGGGGAAACAGACATTAAAAAAATATATTATAACTACTTTAAATTTGTAAATTAATCCCTGAGAACAGAACAGCTGTCTTATATTCTGAAGTATTTGGAAGGAGAGGAGATTTAGGACAGTGTTGGCAAAATACTTAGGACAGTGTTGGCAAAATATAGGGATACAATTGTGAATCTCAAATGTATTCTGCTAAGTCTGATGTGCAATCCAAAGAACCACAAGAATTGCAATATGTTTCTAGTGCCTTTTTAAGAAACTCCTAAGATTATAAAAGAAATACCAGAAAGCTCCCTCCAAAAAAAAAAAAAAAAGGAATATAACAAAGGTGAAAAATAAAGCTGCTGCTGCTATTCAGTCAGGATAAAAAATAGTAGGCACTGTTACTAGCTGGGTACAAGGTATTCCTGTAGCATTTTCTTAATCTTCCGAGTCACTGGATGGATCTTCAAATACATTAGAGGAATGTTAATATAATGATCTTATCTCTTGCCTTGTATTCTTCATCAGCTGTGAATTGTACATGTGGAGACTGAAGGTGACTTCATCAACTGGAAACAGATCCATTAGGACACTGGTCCATGCTGGTACAGTGTAACCAAGCTACTACAAAAGGCAGAAGAAGTAAGCCCTAATACTTTATTGCTGTGACTTCTTTAAGTACTTAACTGGATATACAGTATCTTTGTTTTGAAAATACTTAGCTACCTTTCCTATGAACATTTCCTTCATTTTATTACATTGGGATGACCTATATATGCGATTTATCTCCCTAGTAAGAATTGACAAATCTGAGAAGTTTAGCACATGAAAGTGAAAATAGCTATGCCTCATCTCAGTTTATTATTATTCTTGTATGTTTTTCCTTTTGAAATTAATAACTTTCATTTCCCTTTTATAATTGCAAAAAAACCAGGGCCAAATATAAAAATCACACTTCTCTGCCATCCCTTGTCACTTGATGCTCAGTTCAGATAGTTGGACATTAATTTGTCTTAGCACATGCCACACATAGTCCTTTTTTCTCTGGGAGTTGCTCAAATGACTGACAGCAACAACCAGAGGGGGATGAATATATTGGAATACAGGGGTCCGACACTGCAATGAAACACTTGTAATGATTAACAACAGAATAACTGATTTATTACCTGTTTGACCTTAAAATAGGATGTGGGCATTTGTTGGTGTCTGGCTTTTTTTGTTATTGTTTTAATTTGATAGTCATACTGGTACTTCATATAGGCAGCCACATTTGAGAAAACTTACACTTATTTTAAGCATTGCTTTTTAACTCATGCCCTATAGAGATGTCATGAGTAGCAGATGAGTGTAACATGCCATATTAATTTCATAACAATTAACTTTATAATTTTTAATTTTTATACATATACACTATATAAGGATTTATGGAGAACCTTAACTCTTGTCTGTGCTGAAGAGCCTTCCAATTGGACTTTGACCATTAATTTTTTATTGTGATCCAAAGGGAAAACTCTTTTACCAAGGCTAAAATACTGATTACCATAATTTCTGTCACAGCTGTGAGCTTCCAATTAGTCCATCTATAAAAGTAATTATTTAATGGGAAATAATGTATATTTCTCAGAAATGTAAATAAATAAAACAGAGTTCATAAGAACAAGAATTCCTGAGAAATATACTTTACAACTTACTGCATAGAAAGAGAATTCATCTATCTGCAAGTCTGAGTATTTAGACAGGCACCATGCAGCATAAGTTCAAAGAGCTCTAAACACTTCCAGACATCTGAAACTCCTTTCCCAAACTTTAAATATCTTAAAAATTTGAAGTGAATTCTTCTTAAAACAGACAGATGAAACCAAGAATGTTGTTCTTGCCAACATGGCCAGTGCTTCCAGGAACAAGAGCTTTAAACTCTAATCTTGCTTCTACTAATAAATTTTCTACTAAAAATTTTTCATTTTTTCTCATGATCACTAACAAGTGATGTTACCTTTTGTAGGTTTGTTTTCTCAAACTAAAGGGAATAAATGGACTAACCTCCATTGTATCTTGCTATTATTCTTATCTCAGTTGCTTTTTTTTATTTTTTATTCTTATCTCAGTTGCTTTTTTTTATTTTTTAAGAAATGTTATGCATTTCAAAAATGGAATTGAAGGACATATATAGATGGAACCAGTAGAGTTAAGTCTGCATTACAAATACTAAAATCACGAACAGAACATAGGCACTAGGCCCTACGAGATCTAATTTTCACACTAAGATTTTACTTCACTCTTTCCTCAATGGAGACATTTCAAAATACAGTTGTGCATATCACTTGCACTTCAGCTTGATGGTGCATTTACTTATATGTGCAAGATAAATATAATATTGCCATTAAAATAATTTTTAAAAAGAGACCACTTAGGAAGGGAAGGTGTCAAGAGGATGGAGCCAGGCTCTTCTCAGTGGTGCCAAGACAATAGCACAAGAGACAGCAAGAGAGAGCAAGCAGAAGCTCACCACCTGAAGAGGAAAAAGAACTTCTTTACTGTGCAGGTGACCAAGCACTGGAACAGGCTGACCATGGAGGTTGTGGAGTCTCCCCATCTCGAAATGTTCAAGAACCATCTGGACACAGTCCTGTGCAATGTGCTCTAGGATGACCCTGCCTGAGCAAGGAGCCTGGACCAGATGACCCACTGTGTCTCTAACAACTTGACCCATTTGGTGACTCTGTGATTTTGTGAATTTTTATTTATTTAAGGTGAAGTAGGATTCTTACCAAACTGATGTGCAGACTTGCCAAGAAGTTAAAGTTGCAGTTGATAAACTTTTCCATATTTAAATTGCTAAGTAAGGACTGAAATCTGTAGGTAGCAGATTGTATAAAATTCTTATATATCCTATTCTTAAGCTATTTCTAGTATAAAAAAAGACTGCCATGTCTAGAAACAGCTGAAATACATTTTCTGTCACAGGTGTAGTGCTGGAGGGAGGCTGGGGGAGAAGTGGTGTTTTTTTAAGAGATTTTTTTTTAGTATTTTGACAGCAAGTATTCCATTGGAACATCCAGCTAGTCAAAACCAATTCCTTTTGACAAAAATGTTGATAGAAAGAGATGGTTTTGCTTCCTTATATTATAATTTTTATATTTGATAAATTCAGTTGGCCTCACTCCATTGGACTATTCACAGTGGAAATGACCTACTTTATTTATAATTTTTATATTATCTTTTACCTTCTTAATACTGTATTTGTGTATGGTAATTTTCAGGAAAACAACTATTTGAATATTTTATTCGTTATAAATGTATGTAAATGTAGAATTTTCCTCAGGATAAATTCTGATCTGTTCTGCCTACTCTGTTTGTAAGTATGTGTGCAGAGGTCTGAGTGTCAATAACTGGAGAGGAGACCATGCATCACAAGGGCGTTTAGGCCTGGGTTTTGACATCAGCAGAGGCCAGGATGTTTCCCTAGAAAACTGCAATTTTCTTGAAATTTAGATGCTTGTATGTAGGTGCTGAGAGCATCAACGGTATAATGTCAGCATATGGAATAAGACTCCATTCTCGTTGGACCATGGTCTTTTGTCCAGCCTGATGGAAAACGTGTCAGATCTTTTTCCCCTCGGCTTAATTTCCTTTCTGCTACATTGGATTTCTGACTGGCACCAGTGGGATGTTTGCCAAATCTTTTAAGGTAAAGTTTGGCATATATACACACACAGACATATGCAGACATACGTAGGTATGTAGAGGCAGCAGTCATAACTTTTTTCTCATTTAACTCTCTGATCACAGTCATCTAATGAACTTTAGTCAATATGCTTGTTCTGTCTTTCATATCTTTTAAATGCAAGGAAATACTGCTGTAAAATATAATAAATATCATAGTTCATCATATTTTTAATCAAATGAAAAAATAAAAATAAGAAATCCACAGAGGAATTGTACTTTGTATATTATCACTTTCTCTTGCCTAGAGAAAAGGAGACTCAGGGATGACCTTGTCACTTGCTACAACAATCTGAAAGGAGGTTGTAGCAAGGTGGGGGCCATCCTCTTCTTCCAGGCAACCAGCAGTAGGATGAGAGAAGACAGATCAAGCTGTGCCAGAGGAGGTTCAGGCTGGACATCAGGAAGAATTTCTTTATGGAAAGTTTTGTTAGACATTGGCATGGACTGCCTAGGACCATTCCTGGAGGCGTTCAGATAACGACTGGATGTGGCACTTAGTGCCATGGTCTAGTTGACAAGGGGGTGATCAGTCAAAATTTGGACTCTATCTTAGAACTCTTTTCCAACCTAAATGATTCTGTGATGATGTGAAGTTCTAGAAATCTTAACACTGCTTTGCCAAATCAGTTTGGTAGTTCTTGAATCGTACATACAAGGTGATTAGTGTTCACTGGAGGAGAAATCATAACTATTATATAGGTTGCTTGTGAGAATTCTATGATTTAATTTAACTTAATGACTCTTAGTCATATGGTTCTAAATTAATTTTTAGGCTTTAGTTGAGTTATTACTAGCTTAGAAAGTATATCCTTGCAGAAGCTTAAGTGGGGTCTGTTACATTGCACAGCTTGAAATATATATTCTACACATTGAGCTGTGATAATTAGGGAGCTATAGCTCTTTTAACCTCTTTTGAATTCTCACCCTTTACTGCTTGATTAAGAAAATGTTTCTTTCAAATATATTTCACAAGTTAATAAATGGAGACGTGGTGGATTTGCTCAAAATACAGTTTCCTTTTGAGAAGTGACTGTCTAAAATACTACTTTCTTACCATGTAGTCCAGCTCTCTGTGCATAAGTTGTTCATATACCTGCACTATTGCCTTCTATTTGATTTAAACATAATGATTTTGTCTTCTTCAAACCAAAAGCTACTGTTGGCTTCCAGTAGTGATGTGTATTGTGGTAGGCAAATGGTAAAGAAAAACCGTGCTCCAAATATTTTACAAGCTAAAATCACTCATTAACATTAGTTAATATTATGTTCTTCATGGAATTAAAGGAAATGGATTGTCCCTTACCAGTGACAATATTTAAGTAAGATGCATTTTTCTTTTGTCAGCAGACAAGGGAAGTCTGGTGGATTTAGAGCTCAGCTCTGTCTTTTCTCCTGCAATTGAAGAGTGCTGAAGTACATACCTTAACTAGCTTTTAATCAAATCCGTGTATAATTTACAAGTTCCTCACTTTGAGGAGAATAGAGGTTTTATCATTTTGCTATTTCCAGATTCTGCCATTTCTGGCACCACAATTTGCCATCTTTTGCTTCTCTGTCCAAGGAATGCTTTTCTTCTCAGTGCCATTTGCTATGTACAAAATTCCACTAAGATTCCTCAAAATTATTACTAGATAGTAATGTAAGAAATCATCATAATTATGCCATCATTAAACAGAGTTAAAATTGCACCAACTAATCTTCAATGCTAAAGTTAATGTGGTGATATCTTTTGTCAAGCAAGAATCCTGCAAAGCCCTTAGCTCACGTACTATGCTGCGTGCAAATAATGGCACATTTATCCAGAATACTTCCCAAGAAACCTCAAAGCTGATATGCAACCAGGAATTAGATTTTTCTTTGAAGTTCAATAGCTGTATATTTATAAATTGACTTTTTACCTCTCATAAAGAAATTACTGGTGATAATCACAAGAATAACATATCTCAACTGGAAACCACATTTTTAGGTACTTAGGACTGAGAGACTGAAATGTTAAAAGTTAATGACTCAAAAGATTGACCATTTGCAAAAGCAGTGGGTGCTTTGCTGAGGCCAGGTTTTCACCCCCCAGGCTAAAAGGAGAAGGAGAGTTTTTGGGTGTGTGGTGATGAAACCTCTGATCTGTGTAAGAACAGCCCAGGTGCAGAGGGGATGAGCCTCCACCACTGGATGATGACTGCAACAAACCTACCTTTGTTTAGATAAAGCAGTTGAGCCCTGCAATTGATTGTGTCCATGATAACCTGGGACTGACCGATGAGTAAGCCTGAAGCTATTCACCGCTTCTGATAAGGCATAACTGTCTCAACTATGCTGGGGTGAGAAACAGCTGTCATGTGTTAGAAGGTGTTATAAACCATCCGAGACCACTGAAGCATCCCTAGACTCATTTCTTGGGCCTTCCACCAGAGAACTGCACGTGTGTTGCATCAGACAGTGTAAAACTGTTGGGGTGTCCTGGCAAACCTGCCAGCCCAGGGTTTGGGGGGACAGACCTG
>VZTI01002183.1:970-115205 GCA_013397865.1 Struthidea cinerea | reverse complement strand
TTGGCTGCGGGCTGGGGGTCTCGCCCCCGAGTTGCCCAGCCGCGGCAGGCAGAGACAAAGAGACATAAAACTTCCTACAAAGGCGAGGTACTTGTGTGTTCCCACCTGAACCCATTGAACTTTTTTTTTCAGGGGTTCCCCTCACCCCTGGTGGATCAAGACAGCGAATGTCACTTCGACCAACAGACATCAAAATTTCAACAAGTCCCATTGCTGGATCCATTGGTGGTGGCATCATTCCACTATCTACTCTTATCCTTT
This sequence comes from Struthidea cinerea, assembly GCA_013397865.1. Classification (NCBI taxonomy): domain Eukaryota; kingdom Metazoa; phylum Chordata; class Aves; order Passeriformes; family Corcoracidae; genus Struthidea; species Struthidea cinerea. Next base: position 114,944 of record VZTI01002183.1, on the reverse strand, counting down.
CTTTCTTTCTTTCTTTTCCTTATATATTTTCTTAATTGATATTTTTACACTTTTATATTGTTATATTTTTATAGATAATAACCAAAATGGCTACATACCTCCTTTCCAAATTGCAACCAAATTGTTCTAAAATAAACCTGCCATATATATATACACATTGGTCATTCAGTGTAATTTCACTCCAAGCCGCCACAGGGGATCTATTACCAAGAACCTCAGTTACCCCTCCTTCAGGGGCGGGTTGTGAGAAGGATAGATAAAAGGAAAGCACACAGTGGACCTGTACCCAAAGGACTATTATTGTGATTCTTTTAGGCAGAGAGCCTTGATTTTTTTATCTCTTTGTGAATCTACAAAATTTTATTTTCCAGGGAAAATGGTGCTTTTGAATTTTTTTTATGATTCAATCAGTGATTTTCAGTCATAGGTTTGGGAAGAAGGGTGGCAGATTCACTGGCATCATAATTGCAAATTGTTGTCTCTTTTTGGTATTTGATTGTTAAATTGCCCTTGGAAAGAAAGTACTTTGTTGATAGCAGATATATACATGCCTGCTCTAGAATTCTCCTTAAAGTTCCATCTACTGACAACAAAAAATAACCAAATCTTTGTGCATTTCCTTGTCACATATGAGAAAGAACAAAAAGCTCTTAGTTGCAAATCCTTTTGGAAGCATCAAGATTAAAATTTTGTGTGGCTTTGTTGTGCTTCTCACTTGTAAATAAATTAATTCTGAGATTGAAAAGAATAGAAAAAGGAAGTGTCAGAATGCAAAAATTAATACTGAACAGTAGATAGAAAAAATTAAGTAACCGAAAGTTGCTGCAAGTAGAAATATATCTCTTTAAATTTATTAAAAAGAATAAAAAAGTAATAAAAAAATAGAATATTTTCTTTCCTAGCATTCACTCCAGAGATTTGTAAACTCATGCATATTATATGATAATACAGATTTTATGCAAATGTTTTCTCTGCAATCCGAACAATAACAATAAATATTTTCTGGGCCAGTGTGAAATACCTGATGCTTGTGTAAGCACTTGCTCTATTCAGTTTTCTTTCTGACTTATAACACTGGATCTGGTTTCCATTACAGCTTAATTTGCATAATTCACCTCAAATCCCTGATCACACATATTTCTGCAAACAACACAGTATGCAGTATGTGTGATACGAGTTTTAGTGAATCGAAATTCAGGCAGTATTTTCTTCCATAGTAAGATCACAACTAAAAGGACTTAATTTCCCAAGGAAAACAAATCATCAGGGAAATATTTGCATTTTACAGTTTATGTAAACTACTTTATACTCCAGAGAAAACAGAGTACTCTTCTTCCCCACAAGTCTTTAAAATTCCAACACATAACCCTGTAATTTGAGAAATAATAGATCATTGCCAATGATTATTCATAAGTGTATGTACCATTCAGCATCATAGCTCATCAAAATTTTTTTCCCAATTTTGCATGGAGTTGAAACTCATTCGTAGTCCTATATTTTCATGCTTAAAATTGTGTTTATGCTGTGTTTTTCATTAATATTATGAAGGGAAGTATATGAATATCACTTTACACTATACACTGCATAAGAAAGAATAGGACTGATGGAAATGTAGTACATAATTGTTCTCATTTGACCAAAAAAAAGAAAAAAACTTGGAAAGGAAAGCAATGCAACTCTCTACTGGGGAAAAAAAAAAAAAGTAAACAATAGTAATGTATGCTTAAAATTAAAGTTACTTGCTGTATTTATTAGGAAAAGCTATGGATTTTACTAAGGTTTCTTTTTTCTTCAGGTCTGGTAGTAACTTGATATATGTACTACATGAAAGCTGCTTCACAAAAGGTATAGTAAGATCATACTAAACCCACACACAAAAAGGAGGGGGGGGGGGAAAAACTGGCAAAGGTTAATGAATTACATGATTGATGTAACACATATTTCTATTTCTATGAATAATCTATTGATTTGAAACAGGTTAAAACTTCTGCCACACTTCAAAGAATACAAAGGTTTGAAAGATACAAAATTACTCATATTGTTTGTAAGTTATTAGTAACTGCATTAATGCCTAGTATTTCGCAAACAAAAAAAAATGTTAATAAAGAATCAGACACCATCTACACATTTTCTCTTGAAGAACTTGCTATACATATATTAATGTTTCTCTCTATCCTTAAATTCTTTCTGTCTAGCCTTGTAAGATGAGGCAGGAGAAATTACTTCAACAATAATTTCAAAAATATTTCAGTAAAAAGGTTCTGTTTTCATTTGTTTATAATTGTAACTTTAACCATTTAGACTGTATGGTTGGTTTTTTTTACAGGGAAGTAAAGCTGCTCTTCCCCAGAAAAATCTGTTGTTTTGACAGTATTAAAAATAGCTGTGAAGCCAAGCTATTTGCAGATGTCTATATGGCAGTCTATATTAGCACCAGTTATGAGAGCAGAGAATTATTTGGCATTTGTATCCCTGAGTCTGATTGATATTCACAAACATCCAAGTATTGGATAACTTCTTAAGTATAACAGCAACCATTAAAAAGCTCATTGAACATGATTCAGCCCAGGTGGTAACAAAGATTTTCACAGTACTGTTCCTCCTAGGAGAACAGCATGTCCTGTTGGGCACAAGAAAGTCTTAAGTGGTTTTGATGTTAATGAATCAGCCTCTGAAACAGTTTCTGAAATGGAAGCAAATTTAATATAAAAGAGAAGGGAGGACAGGTGGTAAAAGACTTACAAGAGAAACAAAGCTAAGGGGTAACTTAAATGATGGAGAAAAATTTGAGATAAGACAAAAAATAATCCAACACCACAACAAAGATATATAGATTTTGCCAGCAAGTGTGCTGTGCAGCATTTCAAAAGCTCTGTATCCTGATGAACTAAATAAGAAACTTACCCAAAGCATGAGGTGGCTTCTTGGGGGTTTCCTACCCATAGAAACAAGGATTCAGAAAGAATGGTTTATACCTATCATTGATCTTGGCACAGAGTCAAGATAAATAAAGGGTGCACTTTGAAATCCCTCCATGTAATAGCTACAGACAAACTGATACCTTCAGTCTGTTCAACATGAAAAGATCAGTTGTGACTGAAAGGAAGATAATTTTATAGGAAATATTCAGCTAGGCCCACTCAGAATCTGTTCTTTTGCTGTCAACAGATATTCACAGAGCCCTCCCAGAAAAAATTAATGTCATCTTTTACCCATATTTTAGCCTTGTTTTTCAGAGTTATTTTTGCTATGTAAATAAATTACATAGTGTTTAAAACTTGTCAACACAAAAAACCCATTGTTTTTACTAGATTGTGATTTGCACATGTTGCCTAACAGAGCTGACATGCTTTCCTGGGATCTGAAGGAATCACTTTGAGGTTGATCTAACTTGGAACACTTGTTCTCAATTCTGTCAATACAAAAATAAACCAACATCAAAATGGCTGTAATGTTTGTTACTCAAATTATATAAGTCAACTGACACTTGCTGAAGCCATCATTTACATCAATAACTACAAAATGCTACTGTAGTAAGTAGTTAGAAACCACTGGTACTGTTAAACATCAAGAATCAATTAGGCAGCTATTATAGAGATGTTGAAATAATTAACCAAAAGGAATACTAATAATCTCTGGCTATCTAGCCAACTATTTTAGGTATTTTAAAAAACTATTTTGGTGTCTTAGTTACAGCATCTTTCACAGCTGTACATTGGATTTGGATTTAAATCCCAGTTCATACTTTCATGCTTTCTTTTGCTAGATGGAAAATTTTTGGAGTGTTTGCAAGTGGATTTTGGACTTGCTTTGACCACGAAGCAACCAAGAAGGATGAGACTCAGCTTGTTTTCTCTGTGGCAGCTGCTTTTAAAGTCTTAAGCGCTGTACTTGTATCATAAGAAAAAATAGGCAACAACCTAATAGAATAGGAAGAGTTTAGTAATGAAGAATTTTGATAAATAAACTGCATTAAGGCTTTTTATTTGCTGAGTCTTTCAGAAGAACTGATTTTTCATAAAGAGAAAATGTCATTGATCTGTTGCATTAAGGCCTCAGCTAACCAAAACAATCTAATTTCAAGCTGTGGCCCTTAGCTTGACAAGGAAAGTCATGATACAGGGGTTAAGGCAGTGGAAAGAAAATAAAAGTGTGGCAAATATCCTATAAAATCTAAAATAAGTCTGTAAGATACTGGATGAAAGGAAAATAAGAAAAGGAAGTGAAAATGGTCATGCTCACATTTTAATAAGGGGAAAAAATCAAAATATAAACATTATTTCTCCTCTTTTAAAAAAAAATACTGTAAATTATTTCTTTTGAGTGAATTTTGCGTGAAAATTGTCAATAACAAAAAAAGTGTCATGAAAAGGATTACAGCACAGATCAGAACCCTCACTACTGCTTATTTTTATTGGTATAGAACAGAAGATTAAACTGGAACAAGCACTTCATTTCTACTCCCTTTATAAAATGATTATTTTTCTACTTTGCCTCTCAGGCTTATCTTAAAATCTTTGAGCCTTCACAAATTAATGTAACAGTCTGCACATGAAGCTGTGTGTTGAATGGGAAACAATCACCATGGAGAACGAAACAGTGCAGTAGATCTGGGAATATGTTCTCCATGTATAAGATCCCTATGGAACAGTACATTGTTTCTGTGGTTGTAGTTACAGAGAAATACAATCACATGACCTGCCTCAGAACACTGTTTTTGCCACTGCCTAATGAGATGTAACAAAATTTAAATTTTCCTACTCCTTGTTGTACAATTGATGTGTTTAAGATTTAGATTTTGTTGTCACTTTCCAATTTTGTCTTTCACAGATACTAAAGATTGCTTTTAATTTCCCTTTCTTAGTATTATATAGTATTACTGGGATAGAGCATTTTTGTCCAAAAGCAATTAAAAATACAAAGTAAGGTTGATATTTTTTGTATTTTGAAAAGAAGATGCAATCTTTTATTTCTTTAAATTATTTTAATGACAGTAAATTTACAAAGAACATGTCAAAAGGTGTCAAAGTAATTTTCATATCAGAGAAGAAATAGAGAAAAAGTATTTTTTTGATATTTATAAACATAACATACTTAACACCAACAGGTCAAATAAAATAAGTGTGACTCTTTATCCCAGGATACTTATTCCAGCCCACCTAAGAATTACCACAACTTGATCCAGCTTTCAGCAAAATCAAAGACGATATAAGCATGTGTTAGAATGGGTTGTGGCTTTTATTTTATTTTATTTTATTTTGCTATTCATTCCACAGTATTTTTTTTATTTTAAGGTAGCATGGTAGAAATTTAAACTGAAAAGGACACATTAAAAAAACCCTATTTTTTGGATGCAGTGTTAACAAGATTATGCCTTTCCGTTCCTTTCCTTTCCATTCCGTTCCATTCCTTTTCGTTCCTTGTTATGAACGTTCCAGGATATGAACTTTTTCCAGGATACTTTACAAAAAAATTGCATTGTTTTTTATCTAATCTTTAGAGTTTGACGTTGTTCCTGAGTGATGAAATATGATTTGGTCATGATTATGTCTACTGTATAAAGTAACAGAAATATTCATAATAGAGCTGCTTGCAGAAAGATGGATCTACAGATGTCTAATGCATATTTGCACTGCTAACACAACATAATTATTTAGGAATCTAAAACCAAATATCTAATTTGTTTGTGTTTTTTAAATATCAATGGAATTCTTTAAAGCAGCCCTGTAACTGACTGAAATGTAAGACGTTACTGGAACAAGTATTTTATTTCAGTTTTTAGTCACAGAACCCAAAGATGGAGTTCAGTTTTGGAATTTATTATTCAGGCCCTTTCTGAGCCCTCAGAGAAATCTTGTCATGTATTATGTCATATCTTGTCATGTCTATAAGACATAATACTTCATTCAAAGTACCTTTGGTTCTATAATGCTTGTGGAAACATTACATAACATGGCTTCTTAGCAATCAGAGTACAGAATTTATCCCTTTTAAATTAGCTTTCAATATATACTTTACCTTCCTTTTCTTACTTTCTTTCTCTTTTTTGTTGTTTTGTTTTGGTTTGGGTTTGTTTTTTTTTTAACCATTATTTTTGCTTTATCATTTTGATCTACAGAAACATAATCTGAGGTTCCTACCTGGCTCAGGAAATACAATTCTATCAGAAGTTTGATAGATCTTGCTACGGCTCAAGGATACTTATCTAGAAGTGAAAAAAAAAAAAAAAATGGCCAAAAGATAAATGAGAAACCAGTCCAGAGACGGCATGGAATAGGATTAAAATAGGGATTGAAAGGAAAAGATGATATGGCTTTGTAAAACTGCTATCTAAATGACAGTAATATCATGGCATAATTTTAATTGTCAAAGAGTATGCTTGACTGAAATACAGTTCTAAACTTAGTAAAGTGATTGTGTTATGGATTAATGAACTGTCATAAAACCACATTTCAATAACTCATTTTAACTTTACAGATTCCAGAAATTTCTGTTAGCTGGGATTGCCTACTAGGCATGTGTCCTGTCTGGTAAAAAGCTGCTTTAGAACTGATTTCTTGCAGCTCTTACCAAAGAAACAAAAAAAAAAAACTCCACTCTTTTTTTTTTTTTCCTAACTGTAATAATGGAGTATAAACTCCCCTATATCAATCTCCAATTTAACTTTGTTCTCTGTAATGATAGAGGTTGTTTTGGATAGATGTTTCTTTCCAGTAAAAACCAAAACAAAATACTGCAAAGAATGTCCATTTTCAAATTCAGAGTAATTCAAATGCATTTGCCTGCTGAACAGCTCCTTATTCTTGAACTTGAACTCCCTTTGAACAGAAATACTTTCTAGCATGACCCATTTTGTCACTGACATGTCACTTAGCCTCTTTGAAATGACAGTTTCTATATGCCCTTCATACTGCAGTTATTGCAAAGCTCTTTTATTTTATTCAGAGCCCCCATCATTGTTTTGATTCATCTTTATCACTACTGGCCATCCCTGTCAAAACTTCCTAGCCCTAAAAGTAATGTTAGGAGGACTAGCAGAAGTAAGATTGAAGTCTCATACAGTTTTGTCCTTCATTTAAAGTATTTAGTCATTTGCTTGAGATGTGTGGTTACCTAAAATTCTTCATGCAAATAAAGACTGAATTCACAGAGTAGCTGGCATTTTCAAATTTACTGGTAAGCCATTTTTACAGGGAAAATACAGAAATGGATGAGAAAACAGAAAAAATATTTTCTAGAATTTTAATTACGTTGAGGATACTTCTGCTGTCATGTAACAGATAAAATATTCAAGTGTTGAATAGATTGGATATGGGTGTGTAGGCAAATACTTTCCTTTTACATACTTAAAGATTTTTAACTGTCTCAATATGAATGATAGAGTACACAGTATCGTACTCTATTGCATTCTAGCATTATACTTATCATTATAGTATTGTTCAGGAATATCTTTGTACTCTAAAATTTCATAGCCAGAAGCAAATGTTTCAGGGAACTCCTGAAACTGTATTCATCCAAGAAGCTCAAGCCCATTTCCATAATATAAGAAGTTACAGTAATTCTTAGCAGATTACTACCTACTGCAGGGTATTCACAGTTCATGAGTGTAAATACAAATAAAGCCACACGCTAACAACACAAACAAACAAACAAAAAAAAGAAAAATGGACTCAATAGATTTTAATTTTGCTAGTGATCATAGAATGATAGAATGCTTTGGGTTGGAATGGACGTTAAAGATCATCCTTTAAAAGTAAAAAGTGATTTTACTGCTATTCTCCATACTACATACACACATACACACCAAAGCAAAAAAAAATTGTTCCACTCAGAGAGCCATTAAGAACTTGATCAATTTCAAGTATTTGTATAATTCAAGATTGGATGCTTGCCCAAAGGTGTGAATAAATATAAACTATGTTCATTAAAAGGAAATGCTTTTTAAATGTAAAGAACTCAGGTCAATGAAACAAGCCAGAGAATTTTAGTGCATCTAAGTACTTATTCTGATTTAGATTAGAAACATTAGATTTACTAGGAAATACCACTTAAAATGTTTAATATTTTGTTAAAATATAATACATCTTTCCAGTAAAATATTATGAAGTAGTTGGATACTGTGTCTAACTTTTAATGAGACAACCAGTCTTTCATCTTACTGCCAGTAAAAGATGCAGACTTGTAAGTAGCATTTTTCATTTTTAACTTTTTTTTCTTACAATTACTCATAGACTTCTTATCTCCTGCTATCATCATGTTAGAACCAAGATGTGGAAAAAAAAAAAAATAAGAATGTGACATCTCTTCATCTGTTTGGAACTAATAATGCCTTCACAGCAAACAGTTGTTTTGGTACATGCTGGATACTGATGTAAAATAACAGTGGATGAAAACATATGGAATAGTTACCTAATTTGTGTGTGCATTTCCTGACATAATTGGGTCATTCTTGCAAGGTTTCCAGAATAAATTAATTCAGAGGGAAACTGTCAGATTATTTTTAAATAAGAATGTTTGCTCTATAAACCACGAAATAAAAATAGAATATTTAGTTTCTTTGAATAAAATTGTCACAGTTGAATGATACTTTATTCTTTTTGTTACTGTCACTTTATTAACTTTCTATGCTCTAGAAATATATTCAGTCCTCAATAGAAAGCAGTACAACATATTCCATAAAAACTATCCAAAACCCCCTATCCAGCTCCTGAATATGAAATATTACAGATTAGGACTGTAAATCTTCACCTAGGAAGGGAGAGCCCAACCACCTCCATTGCTGTGCTGCCTCGCAGGGTTTCTGTGGCCCTCCACATAAGCTGCCCCTTTAACAACTGAAGTCTGCTTGCTGTGCTCTTGCTCACCAGCTCTACAGAGGTGTCCACCTCAGCAGATACCTAATAAGACAATCTTTCCTAAACAGCAGTTCAAAAAATATAACTACTCACCTATTGGAGAAGAAACACTGAAGGTTCTGCCTTCTCAAGGCACTCTTTACAAAGACCTCTATCCATGAGGTGGGAACAAATGCACAAACACTGCCATGCTGATGACACTATTCCACATGTGTGGATGCTGAAAAGCTTTGATAGAGAAATCTTTCAGCTTTTCTGCAGGGTTCTGTGAGAACTTTGCAGTTCTCACAGAAGCTATGAAAAACACTCCTATGAGTTCTTGTAAACTAACTCTTTATCTTGCACCTGGGTTTGTTATGCAAGATTGTTATGGTTCTAGCTTTCTGATATTTTGAAACAAGTGTCTTAGAGCTTGACCAATCCCCTCAAGGGATGGATGGCTGAGCACCCAATTGTCTTATGCCATTCAACACACTCTTTGCGAATCCCTGTTATAAAAGATGAATTAATTAATTAATAAAGAGTCAGAACTGCTTTCCCTTCTGAACTTACTCGTGACATTCCTTGCTGTCAGTGTCGCTCACAGCGACACACATGTGAACAGACACAAAAGGCTTTTGTGCAAGTATGTCCACAGACTCTTCATACTGTCAGGATTCAGGCAGCTGTGTATAACTAGAAGACTTTAGGAGACTGTAAAAACTTTGGTTTGCATTAAGAAATGTAATACTCTGCTCTGAAGCCAAGAAGGGTAATGGTAAACTTCCCCCAAAGGGAGGTCACAGGCTTTCCAGGTAACATAAGCATATATTAAGTATATGTTCTTAAGGGTCAAAACAACATTTTAGCAAATATAATCTTATTCTGTACTCCACATTTATGCAGATTAAGACATTTGTAAAATGAATAGACAAATATCATAGGTTTCTTAATTGCTAAACTTAGGAAATTAAATTACAGTTCTAGCAAACAAACAAAAAGGTAAAAAACCTGATTCTTTCTTGTGTTTAGTTTATTTTTCATTTTATTTGTTAAATGAGATAAAAGATGCAATAAGTATGTTATAAATAGGGTAAGGATATTATTAGTAACTACCAGAGAGCTGAAAGAAATAGTCCTTTAGCTCGTTGTCTAAAGGAAAAAAAAAATAAAACAGCATTGAATACATGAAATGTCAAAATGAAGATAAAGGAATTTTGATTACTCTCTTTGCTATTTATGACTAAATAAATAGCAAATGCATAAAGACACATGAGGAAATGCATTAAGATCCATTGTTTTCTGATGCTATCAGTGTTGTAAGTCTTCTGCATTATTTTCTGAAGTGAGCGAGTATTTTATCTTGTGTCACTTAATTTGAGATTTCATAACCATGTTGTTATAAAAATATGGCAGACAATGTTCAGGGCCAAAGAAAAAGAGTCATTGTTCTACTCTTTGCAAATATATATGTGTGTGTATGTATATCTGTCTATGTATCTATCTATTTATCTATCTATCTATCTATCTGTCTATCTATCTCCATATATCAGTTAGGGAATGCTAAATCTGTAATGGAAGTGTTCAGAAGACTGATAAATAATGGCCAGTTTTAAATTTTTAAAACTGACTTCAGTAAATTACTTTATTATTAACTCTTTTCATGCTAGTGTTTGTCTTACATGTTTTTAAATATTGTCGCTATGTGGATAAAACTACTAATTCTCAACAACCATATCTGAAATTTACTAAATTAATACTATAATTATAATGCTCTTTTACTATGGAAAAACTGAAACAAGCCCTTGGGTCACAAATAAATCATCCTGACCATCAGTCATTTTGTAGAAAAGTGCTACTTTCAAATGTTTGAATCAATTTTCCTCCCTATTAAGAAATAATTTCCTGAAATGTTTGAGAATAAGTGTCCAGTTACTGATACTACCCGAGGGAGGGAGAAAATGAAGAGTATTAATAATATTTTTCTGTGAGATAAAGACCTTTTAATCTCTACAGGCATGTCAGACCAAAAAAAAAAAGAAAAATAAACATAGAGGGAAAACAAAAAACCCTAAAAAAACCCAAAGCAACACACCAGAGACAGGAATAGCTCAGTACCTACTACTGGTATTTTGATTGGAGTAAGATTCCAGATGTTGTGGTAACTAGGTTGCAAAATACAGAGCAGAAATTATGCTAGCATTTTCATTATAGCTTCTTTCCTACACAGGAAAATTCCTGAGCACTTCATTAAGGGTAGCTGAACACTTCATTAATTGAATATCGGATTGCATGGTCTTTAAGAAAAGGTTTTGTCAGTTACTGTATTGGGTAAAAGGCTTGTTTTGTTCAGGTGGGGACGCCGAGGTACCTCCCCTGGGGGGCAGTTTTAACACGGTGGATCACGTGCAGTCCTCTGGTGGAAGGCCCCAGAAATGAGTCTGGTGGTGCTTCCGTGGTTATTGGTGGGTGGTATCTTTGTGTGACCAGTGATAGCGGAGCCAGGCAACTGTGCTCTTTAAGAACTTATAGAGACAATGACCACGGACATGAATGTGAAAGTTATGGAATAGTAATTTCCATCCTAGGTATATATCAAACAACACATCGTTCAGCACAGAATTATATTCATCTCCTATCTCGAGGAGATCAGGATACCCAGGTAAGAGAAAGGCCACAACTGCATTTTTTTAATACAGTGTGCACAGACTAAAGCCAGTGTGAATATGTTTGATTATTTCACAACTGGAATATGCTTCTTCGTGGGTTGAATTTCATCTATGGATTTTTTGAATGTCTAATGCTCCCTGGACACTTCTGATGAGTGTGTGTCTATGAAGAAAGAAATACATATATGAAAGATATATATATATATGTGAAAAGCTGTCTTACCATGACTTCACTTCACCTAAATACTAACAAGTTTTATTTCATCAATGCTAGATAAAAAATGTAAAATGACATAAAACTTTCAAAGCTGTAATGAATTGAAAGTATAATCTAAATAACATATACAGGTTCCTTGTGACACAAAGGGAGAAATACAGAATTGAAACATAAAGGACACCGGACATTTAGTAAGTATATTCAAGGAATTAGTGTCTCTAGGGTTGGAAGATATCGGTAAACTGCATAAGTGAAGTACCTCAGTGGTTATTTGAACCTTTTATTTAATATATGACGGGAAGAGTCTTATGGTATGTTGAAAGTGTTGAATTTAGAAGGGAAGATAAAATTAGCTCTAGGCTATGCCTAGAGCTTTTAATATCATAGACACACCTTTAGAGCAACCACAAAGTTTCCAGACCTCAGAATTGTGAAGAAAGTTTTCTAAGTGTTAAATGACTGCAATACAACATTATAGTGGGTCAGCTGCAGACTGAGAGCCTGAGGCTTGGTTTATATTACAAAGTTTTGCTGCCAGAGCTGTATCAGCCTTCGCTACAACAGAAACAACAAAGAAAACAGCAGAAACCCTCTGTGACACCTGTAGACTGGCAAGTCCTTCACATAACTGTGTCCACAGAAGAGAAATTATAGCTGCCCACAGCAATGCATTGCAAGGCATGTAAGAAGGTAGAAGTGATACAGTTTAGTGATAGGAATGTGCAGATGATTGGTAAAATGTAAACATGTAGAAAAATCTAGGTTGGTGCGGACACAGGGTGACCTGGACCCCCAGGACCCACTTAAACTTTGCTGCCATAGCATTATATAGCCTTAATATTGAGTTTACACTTTTAATTTATCTTATGATAAGCAATTTAAAGCATATTGATAGTGAACATCATCATTCTTACTTTCTCAATAACTGAAGGGGGGTGGGAGAGAAAACCCAATTCTTGGTTTAGGAGCTATGGGAAAATCTCCTATCTTCAAATACGTGTTTTCTGGTCATATTCACTTTCTGGAGAACTCCATTTCAGTAGCACTTCAAGGCACTTAAAATGGTATTTTTCTTACTGTCTTCCAGTTTCCAGTCAGAAGATATTTTTTCAGCCTTATTTTTAATGATACAAGAAACATGAAAAAGTCATCTCAGGTACACCTTAGTTTTCAAGCAGCTCGTCATGTGAACTTCCTTGTGAGGTAAGCATTTTAGTTTTAATCTGCACATAGCAAAACTATTAACATCAATTTAAATCTATAGTTGGGGGAAAAAAAAAAAAACACAAATAAAACCTTAAATAAAAATTAACAAATATTTATTAGTGGGAAAGATGATTATTGATAGCCATCAGCTGAACTTTGAAAATTGTGTCTTGAATAAAAACAGTCAAAATCAGAGAAGGTTATTCAGTATAAGTTTAAAAACCTGCGATATCTAGCATAGTAAAAATGCAAATGAAGCATGACACCATGTTTCCCCATTAGTTAGCATGGATATTTTCTTCTCTATCTCGAGTTAGTAGATTGGCAAAAATATAAACTATAATAAACTTTATGACACTTGCCTAGGAAGCTTTAAAAAAATCCCACACTGCACTAATGCACTTGTCAAATTGTCACTACTTCTCTTTGGAAAATGAGTAAGAAACTCAGCAAATCTCATGCCTTGTTTGAGGAGAAGCATTATTGTTTCATTTCAGTTTCCTTACCTGCAACAGTATACAAACACTTGTGTGAAGCCCTGAGCATCTGTAATGCAATAATACAACCTCTTCAAACCTATACAAAATTAAAGGCAAAAGTCAATCTAAGATCTCATGAAATATCAATAAGACAATAGTGTCAGAATATTTCACAATTTGTTAGTATTACTTCCTAACAATTTTTCTAAATATTGCTAATGTACACAAGTGACAATTGACAACTTTTTCTCCTATTTTGCAGTTCCAGGCTGGACAGACTGGTCCAGGAGCCTTATAACTTATTGGAATAGTACTCTGCTGATACTACTTCTTATCTTGAATCTTTGTTCATTGAGTTATAATAGAGTTAAATATAAACCCATCTCTGTCTGCAAAACTAACAAGAATCTTCACCCTGGATGACATGCCAAAATATATTCTAGATCAGACTGAGTGAACAGGTCTGCCTTTTACTGATGCATCATGTAATTATATTAGTAATTGGCATAGATGACAGTATAAATATTACTACTGTAGTATAAAAGTCTCTGCAAATAATGGAAGAAAGTAATAATAACAACAATAATAATAATATTAGAAGTTATTTACATGTAAAATCATACAAGAATTAAATGGAAAAACAGAATGTCACTCTCAGTTCTTTGTAATGTCATATCAGGCAATGAAATGCTTACTAAGATTTAGCCTACCTGCTTTCTGGTCTCCATATTTTTGAAAATGCGACATGAGATATAAGACAACAACATGGAGAACAGCTCTGATTCACACAGATGTCAGACAGACTTTCTGATAGAGAGGATAAAAGTGAAATTGATGCCTACAGGGGAAACTGTGGAGGGGGAAGAAAACTAGACTTAACTTATTAAAAAAGAATGAGCTAGTAGAATTATAATTTCTGTCTGGATTAAAATAAATAATGAAGTTTTAGAACTGTGTTCAGAGAAATTGAGATTAGCAACAGCTTGGAGCATAACAGTGAAGCATTAAATATTCTATTGTTAGTTTTTTGAGAAAAAAATGTCTAAATATACCCTTGGTCACAGTCATGGATATGATGCTTCTTCAGGGAATGGAGGAAATCTAGAAAACAGAGTGAGTTTTTACCTACTTTGTAATGAAATTTGTTGAGTTATCTACCAGCATGAGAATGCTGTAAGTAAAGACACGCAATGTGTAGCACATTTATAGGAATATATATATACATCTATATGAACATGCACTTCTGATTACTGATATTCTCTATAAATTAGATGGATAGGTTTATTCTGCATGTCTAATAACAGTCTCATTTCAAAGTTTATGGACAAAAGTACAGTGACAGAGGGGAAATCTAGAATTATTTCTCTAATTGTTCCGTGAGCATGCTCCCCAGTTTTTCACAATGGCTACTCTACTATATTGAGACTAATTAATCAAGAACATCATGTACATATCAGAACAGATACTAAAACACATTTTACTCACAGGAACAACAGTGCCCCTGAGAACAGTAGATGTGTTTTATTAAGGTATTCTGTAAAGCATGCCAAACCCAACAAATTCTGATAAAATGAAGGCCTTTCCTGGGTAAGGGGAAACGAATAAATATGTGATTTTTAATTTTAACAAGGCTTTAACACTGTCTTTAAATGTGGCCCAAATGAAATCACGCCATGTTTTCAATAATTTTCAATTAAAAAGAAAAAGCAGAAGATATATGAAATATAAGGGACCATACAATGAGATCTCTATGTAAGGCTAGTTACATTTTATGATAGGTCAATAGTAGCATCACAAATGAGATATAGGAGGTAAATAAAGTGTTATATTCTCTAGTGTTGATTAAAAAAACAAAGGCTGATGTATTTCTCCTATATAATACTTTTTCAAAAGGTAAAGAAATTAGAGAGTAAAATGACTGAAAAAAAATTAGAAAATATGATGCATGATGAAAAGGTAAATAAGATGTTGACCTGGGGAAACAAAGAGCAGGGTGACATATATTGAAAATGTAAAGAGTTAATGTAAAGAAGGTAATCAATAATTTGTCATGCCCACTGTGTGGGTAGCACACAAGGAAATTGTTTAATTTTCATGTTAACAATTCCAAGTATAAGGAATGTTTAGTGATCTAAAGAGGCTGGGAAATTTCCCATGTGAGATACTTTAAAAAGCATGCCAGACTGCAGTAGTAGGTTGAAACATAGTTGATGGACAAGCTGCTAAGCCAATAGCGCTTTTGCGATTTGCATATTTAAAATGCGATTTGCATATTATGGCGTGCTGGGGTTGGAATTTCTCTTTCTTTGTTCCTGCTTTCAGAGGGTGGGGGGAGGCTGTGGGCCCATCTGAGGCCCAGGCCGGGCCCCTTGCCTCCTTCCTCTCCCCCACCGCATCGGCACAGGCCCCTGGGTCACTGCGGGAGAAGCGTCCCGGAGCCGCAGGCAGTTAAAAAGCCGCCATGAACTGCTGCACAGATAAAACCGCCCGGCGCGGCTGCTGGGAACCTGCGGGGCTTCCCCTCCCCCTCCACATGGCTGCCGTGGCCCTGCGCGGACCTGGCGGAGCCTCTCTGCAGCCAGCACAGCTTGTACCAAACCGAAGAGGACAACATGCAAGGGAATGAGGCTTTCTCCAGTGTAAAGCCTGGACAAGATCAGTTTCTTAACGTGGAGGCTCCAAGGCCAGAAAGAAAGAGAAAGTAAGCCACGTGGGACGGAGCCAAGATGGCGGCGGGGAAAAAGAGGCGGAGGCGCTTTGGCGCATAGCTTAAAAATGTTTTCTGCAGGCCGTGATAAAAACTGTGATATCACAACCTGTATGTCTCTTTAATCCTTTTGAAGTGCATGGCAGTATGGAGAATCCACGTGCAGCTTATGAAGATATGAGAAATGCCTATGCCAGGCTATATAGAAGCAGTGAAAGGCTTTTAGAGATTTTGAAGAAGAGAGCCTTTGTTTTCAGGCCAGAATAACTCACCCTTAAAAATACTAAAACCCTATGTTTATGGGCCCACGACTGCAGTGTGGGTAAACTATGAGATTTTCATGGGAGGTATGTTTTCCAACTCAGCAGATTGTTTCTGGGCGGGACTGTTGCTGGTGACAGTTTGGAAGCCACGTTAAAGCAGACGACACTCTTTTTCCTTAATATTGGAGAGGTTTTTAAGAACTGCACCACTGACCAAATCCCATGTTTTGTTTTTGCCTTGTACGGTTTTGGTGGGAAGGAGGGGATGCCGGAAGAGAGGGGAGTTTGCTTTAATTTCTTATTATGTCTTTTTACTTTTAATTCTGTTAGTAATAAACTTTTCTTCACACAGCGACTGTTTAAGCCTGAACCTGTTTTGCCTTGCAGTTTTCCAGTTTTTCTCAATAATCTTTATTTCCCCTTATGCAAAATAACAGATTTTGTGGGGCTTGGCACCTAGCCAGCTAGAACCTTAGATGATTATAAAAAAAAAAAAGACAAACCCAGGAGCATTTGTATATATATGTATGATAATATAATGAACTGGACCAAGATCAGCACATGTGCACTAGGAATTTTGTCATAGGCATGATCAAGTATGAGTGACCAATCACCTCTGTTAGTATGATTCTTTCCTTGTTTGTATAAAAGAATGTGCTTGTTTCCTAGGAGGTGAGCCACCTGTGTTAGATGCCTGGCATCCTGTTCTGAGGAATTGTAATAAAATATTTTGACTTGGTGAGTTGATCAACTTTTGCACACCAGGTGAAAGAATCCTTGTTTTAGGAGCAACAAGTTAAAACCAGATCATAAATTTGGCAGGAGCACCTCTTCTTTGGCTGATATCTGTCAGTCTCTAGCCTCTTGTGCCCTTATTTTCATGCCATGCAGCACAGCGCCTTGGCTGCAGCAGGTACGTCATTACATTCCTTATGGGGTTCAGGGAAGACTTGGTCAACTGCCAGTCACCTCTGTGTGCAGGGGTGAAGGGGTGAGAGTGAGTAAGGGACTCTTTACACCAGAAACCGGACTGGGTCTGCAGCCTCGGCAGATTGTATATACAGGTGGTACCAACTGGGGAGCCTGGCATTCAAGGGCAGCTACTGGGCAGATGGGGTGTCTGAGCCCAGCTACTGGAGGGATTTATATATCTATATCTATACATATATATATACATGCCTTTTTTTTTTTTTTTTTATTTTTATCCTGTGCCATNAGCTACTGGGCAGATGGGGTGTCTGAGCCCAGCTACTGGAGGGATTTATATATCTATATCTATACATATATATATACATGCCTTTTTTTTTTTTTTTTTGACTGATATCCTGTGCCATAGAGCAGAGACTCAGAAACTCCTTAGACATCTTAGATAAATCACCAGAGCAGGAAAACATCCTAGACCATAAAATGATCTAAACTTGAAAATTCTTATAATCAAAGTCTGTGTATCATTGTAGAGAAATACATTAATTTCTCAACTACTTAGTATGCCATCGTGTTTCTCTTGAAATTGAAAGACTGTGATGTTTATCAACATGCAATGGTGTTTGTTCATTATGTTGATTTTTATTACAGGATCCCACAATTTGAAATAATTGTGAAAGAAACAACAGAAACAGATTTTTGATTGTTCATTGTTTGTGGCATCTGTAGGAAATATGTTGGCTTGACATCAACTGTTAACAAGCTTTATTTAAAATTTAGGGAAAAACAGTTGTAAATTATAAACATTGTCTATAATAGAGCTTTGTAGTTTACATAATTATATTCTGTGAAAGAAGGGAGGCAAGCTTGGTCTGACTTCATTTTTCCATTAGAAATGATTCAACTGTCTTCATCCCATGATACCAGCTGCACTGTGCTTTGTATGAGATCACTGTGTTTAATTTCAATAGCCTGCAGAAAGAGTTTTATTTTTTAAGTCCTGTCTTTTGCAGATGTGCCAAGGGAAAGATAATTTTGGTTTCTCTAATCATATGCAGAAAGCTAGCCCTGTTCCTAAGCTTTACTTTGCATGGTGCTTCCAGAATAGCCCGTATAGAAATCACAGTTTCGAATTGAAGTATTTTAAGTCAGTCTGTTTCCCAAAAGGATTCTCCAAAAGTACTTAGAATTTGTACTAAATATGAATATTTTTTTACTCACGGGTATACTAAATGCTATTTGAAAAGAATGTGTGTATAAAGACTTTGCAAATATAAGACCAATATTTAAAGAAAATGGTATTAACAGGTGATGACAGGAACATAAAATTTGACTCAACAAAACTTTTAGATACAACACCCCTTGTACTTTCATCACGAACTTTCATCACTGAGCCCAGCTTTACAGTGAATACAACAGAACAAATTATCCTTTTTCAAGAGAAATTCTCATCTTCCTATTCTAACTTAGGCTAAATGTTTATGAAACAAAGACTATGAATTTTCAAACTTTAACTCCCTTTAATTATCTGAAAGTATAGTGTATGTATTTCCCTCTTCACAAATGCTTAGAAATAAGGCCATAATTTTATTTCATGTTTCCATTAGACAAGGGATAGTATTTAAAGTAATGGCTCTTATAAATACAGTTCTGTCCTGTGAATGGTAAATGAAGGTTTTAAACTTCTGTCTTGGCAATACAGATGCTCAATTAAATAATTTTACACAAACTTTTCTCATTATAACTGAAAAACAACTTTAGATGAATTATTTCCTAAACCTTGGGGAAAATTGGCAAAGTGTTAATTAATTTACTAAATTATCCAATTGTCAAAGCATTTAAGGTATTCAAGATGTAAAACTATCACATTTCATTTGAATAAATTAATAATCAGTAACAATGTTAAATGTACTAAGATTAAAATAATCTGTGATTTTTTTCTGTATGGCAAATAAATATTTCTGATTGTATCTTTCTTTTTTTGAAGGCAAATTAATCACTGTTTTTATTAACAACAATCAAACTTTGAGTGCATATGCATGCGCTTGGAAATAATTTGAAATGATCTGGTTAAGATAAGGAAAACAGATTAGATTAAATAAAGGGAGAGCAATGGACCATTCAGTCAGTTTTATTGTATGGATCAGATAGCAAGACACTCATGCACCTAGTGGCAAAAAAACTCCATATAATTCACTAATACCATTCCTTCCTGGCTCCGTGGGGTCCTGCATGCCCCCACAGGTGCCTGGGCAGGTTCAATATTAAGTCAGTGACAAAAGAGTTAGGAAGGGTATTTGCTTGCATTCTGGCAGGAGCATGTATTGCATCTTCACTGTCGAAGGTTCAAGGGCAAATACGAGAACAATGGCTAGCTCAGGGTTTTTCCCGGGGCTGGGGAAAAGGAGGGATCAGGGAGCAGGGACCAATGGGAGAGCCCCGGGGGAGTGACAAGGGGCCAAGGCCAGCAGCCATCCGGGGAATTCAAACTGGAATAGGTTAACTTAATGAAACCAAGCGCCCTGGGAAAAGCCTTTTGGTCGCTTTAGCATAAAGGTATGTTCACCGTCCACCACAATTCACAGCAAATATGAATAGCAGCAGTAAATGCAGCTATATAGAAAACACACTACAATCATAAAATTATTATGTGAAAATACTACATTAGCTTGTGCAACATCAAGAACAAAGTAAGCTTTCTAACCTTCAAATATTATTTGTGCCTTGAAATGAAGGAACAGAGAAATAATGAGGCCATTTTTTAATGTTAATCCTTTCTTAGAAGATTAGAAAGTAAAACTACTGAAGCAGATCCTGACTATTTCTTAGAGCAAGCCTGTAATCACATTATAATGTAGCGGAACACAGCTTGGTCAGGTGCTTGTTTAATTATAATTAAATGCTTGCAATGCATGTGTCAGTGACAATATCCCTATTGCTAGACATCAACACTAGGATATATGTCTAATGATGATTCCAGACTGAAGCTGTTGGGAAGTGTCTTGAACATAGTCTCCGATGGATTATATCTAAGAAAAGAAATTGCAAAGAAAAAAAACAAACAAAACAATCCTAGTATTGTATTACCAATGATTTGGAAAAGTGCTGGAGTAAGAGCCTGAGACACGTATAGGCTTTATTGGTACATGGATTTATCATTGAGAAGATTTCTCTACATGGAAGTGTTCTCTGCATTTTTGATTATTACTCTCAAAAGTTCAAAGCCCTAGTCTAGTTTAGGTAGAATAGCTATTCCAATCTGCCACATTTACTGTTAAATTTTCCACCATCCTATGGTATAGTGCCTTTCATTTTTATTCAGAAAAAAACCACTGAAATATCTTAAGTTTAATCCAAGTTTTAAATATGAATATTTGAAGTTTTGCATATGATTCTCTTCCAGCTTCAGTAATAACCTGGAGGTGCTTCTATGAAATCTTTTTACTTCCCCCTGCGGACTAAACTGTTCCTGTGTCACAAGGAGATCTTTGATTTCAGTGGGTTTGATAGTGACATGAAGTAAGTTAGTGAAACAGCAAAGAAATGCCACAAAATCTGGCAGATCAGACAAATGTATGTGTAAGTAGACTTACAATAATCTGTAGTCGATATACAGAGGTATTTGAATCAACTGTGTATTCACCATCACTTAATGCACCTAAGACATGGTCTGTGCCAAATAGTCTCATGGTGTAGACAGCTCTTTCAGAAAAATCTGTGCAGACCTTCCTGCAGGCTAGCAGATGTGTTAAAGGCTTACTCTGAAGGGTGACATCTGGTAGTCCCTGATCTACCACAGTTCAACACCTACTACTGTATGCTGCATGTCCCCTAATTATCATGTGAGTGATGCCGTAAATACTATGTGTGCCTTCTTCAGATAAACAAGTCATTCCAAGGAAGATGAAGTTTCTTTTCATGTTTCTGAATTGCCTCACTGCAGCATCATTCAACCCTACTTAGAACAGTATAAACAGGTGATAGTCTGCAGTCTTTACCAGGCTTGGCACCTCTTTGTTATGTCACATATGTAAGCTCCCACCAGGCTTTACTTTTCTTTAGAGGTATTGTCACCCCAAGACACTGGGCAACAAATAGGCTCTTTGGTGCCCCTTGGCACGGAGTCTCCAGTTAGAGAGCTACTAACATACTGTTCTGGTGACAGTAGTTGTAAAGCAGGTGGGTGCTTAGACCAGTTTTATATGGCTGGTCTTTCCATTGGTCTAGCCTGATACTAACTCTTCTTTCATACTTCAACCCCAAGGCATCTTACCTGTTATGTAGTGGCACTTCAGGAGGAAGGGGAGGATTCCTCCTGGGATGAGCAGAGACAAGAGTTATGTGTTGTTTGTCTCCTGAGTTGGTTGAGTCTGTCACCTCAGGTTTAGAAGCAAGCTTACCATCCCTTTGCAAAGTCTGAAGTCAGGGTCCTCACTCAGCTTCTGACATTTGTGGATTTGACAGGTGGATCACTTGGTGGATAAGGAAATGGTAGGATGGTTGCACTCAAAAGAGTTGCAGTCTGTGGCTTGATATCTGGGAGGATGTCAGTGACAAGTGGTGTTCCTCAGAGGTCTGATTGGGACAAGAATTATTTAAATTTTTGTCAGGGATACGGACAGCGGGATTCACTGCACTCTCAGCAAGTTTGTGGATGACACCAACCTGTGTGGTGTGGTTGATACTCCAGAGGGAAGGGGGGAAGTGATACCATCCAGAGGCACCTCGACAGGCTAGCTAGATGGGCCCAGGCAAACCTCATGAAGTTAACAAGGTCAAGTGCAAGATCCTGCACATGGGTTGGGACATGCCCAAGCACAAGTACAGCTGGGCAATGAGTGGGTTGAGAGCAGCCCTGCAGAGGCCTTGGGGGTATTAGTGGTGAAAAAATTGTGTATGGGTTGGCAGTGTGTGCTTGCAGCTCAGACGGCCGACTGTGTCCTGAGCTGTTTCAAAACAGTCATGGCCGGCAGGTTGAGGGAGGTGATTTTTCCCCTCTACTCCCCTCTCATGATGCCACGTGGGATACTTGATCCAGCTCTGAGGTCCCTAACATAAGAAGGATATGGAACATATCCATAGTGTTGGAACAAGTCCAGAAGAAAGCCACTAGATCAGTAGAGGACTGGAGTACCTCTCCTATCAAACCTCTAGGTTTTGTTCAACCTAAAGAGAGGATCTGGGGCCACCCTCTAGAACCTTCCAGTACTTAAAGGCAGCCTAGAAGAAAGCTGGAGAGGGACTTTGTACAAGGGCATGTAGTGATGAGAAAAGGGGTGATGGCTTAAAATGAAAGAGGGGAGGTTTTGATAGGATTAGTAAGAAGAAATTCTTTACTGTGAGGGTGGTGAGGCACTGGAACAGGTTGCCCAGAGAAGCTGTGGATGTCCCATCCCTTGAAATGTGCCTCAGCCTGAGCCTCAGGGAATAACTTCAACTTTGCAGGTCCTGGCCCTCGTGAGGGTCTTCAACCACGCTGCTATGATTACAAAGCGTATTCAGTGTTGAATATTCAATACCATTATGGAATTGTTGTGAGTGTGGCTGAGGAGGGGCAGTTTTTGACAAGGAACACCGAGACAGAGGAAGCGGAATTTTTTTTTTGGTTTGCTCCATTCGCGGAAGGGGAGTGGTATTGTGCCCTTTAAAAACAGGGAGCAGAAACCCAGGGATCTCTTCTTGCACTTCCTGACTGCAAGGCCCCAGAAAACTTTATCGATGAGACTATTAAAAGGGCTTACGGTTTTTGATGTACTCTGAGTTAGACCCATGGAAGAAATATTCTCAAGAGGTCAAAACAACATCTCTCCTTTTTTCCAAGGGGGGCACATGCAGTTGCTTGGGAACAGAAGCCATCTTGTTTTGTTCTTGCCTTTTTTGGTGAAATGATGCCCTCTTTTTTACAATTCTCTTTTTGTTGCTGTGCTTATTGCTATCTTCTTTAGTAAATTGTGATTCTGATGTTTTTAAATTCTCATAGTTTGTTTTTCTTTGTTTTTCACCTTCACAGTTACAGAGGAGGGAGGGGGGCATTCAAGCAGTCTTAACCTTTTCCCCATGGAGGTTTTTTTCCTTTAAAACCATTACACACACAGTATCTTCTGGAGGGAAAACTCAGCCAAACATAAGCAAGCCAGGAAGTTCCTGAAGTACACTGATGATAAATTTCTCCTCCAGCCACTCAGTTTTGCATTTTCTGCAAACTTGATGAGAATACCCTCTGTCACAATGTCCAGGTCATTACTGAAGAGCTGAATAGTATTGGACCCAGTACTCACTCTTGGGATACCACCACTATTTACTTGTCTCCAACTGGACTTTATGCAACACTCGAGGTGCTGCCAAACAATTGATTTTCAGTTCACCTCACTGTCCACTTACCTGAACAGTACTTTCTCGGCACAGCTAAAATTCACAGCTATAAAAAAGAGAAATAGAGCACTGGCATGGTTATCTTCATTCTTTTCTTCTGAAGCAATTACAGAATTTGGATTTCATATTTAAAAGAGCTTTCTTTTCTTTTTTTCTTGACTAAAGAATTCTCTTTAGTAAGTGTTTTCTCTCAGGTAGTTCTAGTTTTGCAGTCAATCCATAAAGACTTGTCAATTATTTGATTTGACAGTCCCACACATACCAGAAAAAAAAGGACCCAATATCATCTACATGAGTATAAAAATAATAACCTTGGGTATTATTCTGCACTTATAAATCAAAACCTATAGTATAACCTTGGAGCAAGCATGAATGATGCTTTAGCCTTTTTTTTCTACCCCACCTTTATAGAAGTGCAGTCTCTTGTCCTTTGGTTTGTTATTTAGTTAAAGGACAAAGACAAGTAACTGCAGACATCAAGCTATTGTACATTGATCTCATAGCAAAAGAAGAAAAAGCTTTCTAAAAGTCTGCAGCATTTTTGGGTGTATCTTTAAAACAAAAAATAGACTTTATTCTTTGATGCCTTTCAGCTAGTTACATTTTCACACATTTCAAGACTTGTCACTTGTTTACATTTTCAATTTTTATTCTAATGAGTGTTAGATAAATGATTGACCTGTGTATGAATAAAAAGAAAAAAGGGTTTACCTGGGGTAAATTATAGTCTAGAGCATTTTCAAAGGGTTGTCTGAATCCTCATTCTGCAGATATATTACGACAGACTGATGTCAGTACCTCACATTTGGCTCAGAGGTACATGTAAGCAAAAAAAAGCAAACCAATCTGGCTTCAGACTGACTGTTTTAATCACCAGCTGGCTAAGACTACTAAACTATACATTTCCCAAGGAAAGATTATAGACTAGAAAACCCTAATCCCCATACCACCTCCAGATTCTCATGAATTAATGCATTAGTTCATAAATAAATTACATACTCAAACCTCTGCCTAAACTATGTTCAGTCATTTCCTTGCATCCCTACGGGTGGCTGAGTGTTCACTCAGATTCCTTTAATTAGTAGTTGACATCAGAAGGAACACTGAACCTTCTCTCTTCCCTCTCCCCATATGTACACTACACACTGGTATATTTTTAGTAAAACCAAAAGAATGGATGGATGGTAATGAATGGGCTACATTTTTACTATTTCCTGAAATAACACTTATTAATTATTGAGATGTAAATGTTAAAGGTCATATTCTAATGGCAAAAAGATAATGATACTTAGGGTATTACAAGTTTTAAATGGTATTTTTCTCTTTTTCTCTTACTTTTTAGGGGTCAGTAGTGCAATATTTTCTATTATTTTTCATATTTTACGCTACCTGCTAATTAAGGACAAATCTGTCAGTATTCAGTAACTCAGTTCTCTGGAGGAGTTAATAGAATAGGCAGCCTATGATACTGGTAGGCACCATTTCATTCACTGAAAGCCTTAGGAAAGAGTAACAAAACTAATTCTTTGTACCTCTTTGTATTATCAAAGGCTGGAAGAGATTTGATGAGTTAAACAACAATTTTACTGTGGCTCTCAGACTGAGGAAGAAATTTCAAGTTCTGTGAAGAAGTAGAATTTCATGTGTTTTCCCTTTATTATCATCTACTGCATGACTTAGGCACCTCTACATGGTTGGTGTTTTTTCCAGGCATCAAAATATTATGCATTTACCAGGAAGCCTGAACAAGAAAATTAACTGAATGAAGGTTCTTTTCGCTTTCCAAGGTAGCTCAAGAAATGCTTCTGGGTTTTTTTTTAGTAGAAAAAATTAGTAGAAAAACACTACTAAGAACTTAATATAATGTCTTAGATTATCCAGCCAGTTTCATTTTGAACCACAAATAACTATATTTTATTGGATGAGGCTGACCAACGTAAGTCAGTGGATACTTAAAGAGATGGGAGTATTTTTCAGAAAGAAAAGTAAAATAGGTGACATTAACCCCTTCATTCAGGCTTTCAGTCTACAAAATTAAGATGATCTGAGGACTGGATCACCTCTCCTATGAAGACAGGCTGAGAGAATTGTCGGCAATTGAAGCACGGACCCAGACCGGCAGGGAATCTGAATCGTTTGTTCAAAGGAATGAGCCGGTTTTACACACTTTTCTAAGGCACAGTATTTCCTTATATGGTAATTCTCACTACGTGACCTGTCCCGTGTTGCCACATCAGCAACACACTTCCTTCTATGGGATGATCACGCGCTGTTCACCCGTCTGTCAGCTCCTGGCAGGCTCCTCTCCATAGGGCTCTGCTGTGTGACACCTCCTCCTTCCAGGGTCTAGTGGAGACAAGCTTCTCTGTGCCACCATGTGCTCCTTTGTGCTGCCATGTGCCTCTGCAGGCAGGTTTTACAGCTCACAACCCAATTCTATCTTATTTCTCCCCATAAGAATTGTTCAAGCTCGAGAAGAGAAGAGAAGAGAAGAGAGAAGAGAAGAGAAGAGAAGAGAGAAGAGAAGAGAAGAGAAGAGAGAAGAGAAGAGAAGAGAAGAGAGAAGAGAAGAGAAGAGAAGAGAGAAGAGAAGAGAAGAGAAGAGAGAAGAGAAGAGAAGAGAAGAGAGAAGAGAAGAGAAGAGAAGAGAGAAGAGAAGAGAAGAGAAGAGAGAAGAGAAGAGAAGAGAAGAGAGAAGAGAAGAGAAGAGAAGAGAGAAGAGAAGAGAAGAGAAGAGAGAAGAGAAGAGAAGAGAAGAGAGAAGAGAAGAGAAGAGAAGAGAGAAGAGAAGAGAAGAGAAGAGAGAAGAGAAGAGAAGAGAAGAGAGAAGAGAAAAGAGAGAAGGCTCCGTAGAGACCTTACAGCAGCCTTCCAGTACTACCTGGAGGAGACTTTAGTTATGAGGCCTACAGCCATGAGATATGCCATGAAATACATGGCAGAGGGATTTCTGTGGGCATGATGGCCTGTTGCTAGGTTTTCAGAGGCCAGATGATCATTATCACTGCAATCAGACAGGTGGAAGAGGGAGCGATGCTAAGGCATCACAGTTCTGTTCTGCCCTTTCACAAGACCCACAGTCTGTAATCCCTCTCTTTATAACTCTCAATGTCTCTCATTCACATACAAAGTGGCTGACCCACTACCATTTATGGCAGCAGCAACAGATTATTTGACTACAGTTTCACCTCCATTTGTCCAAAAAATATAAATTGGCATTTGAAATCCTCCATGACAAAGAATAAGGATACAAGCACCTTGCAAACAAGTTGACATGCTTGTTCCTTTCTCCTCCCCAAAGCAAGGCCAACTCTTTGGTAATTTTTGAGTCTCTGACTGCATTGTAGTATACCTGGGAACACTTGTACATAGCAGTGTGCACAACTGACTGCACCCATGGTGGAGTGGTTGCAACTTGATGATCTTTAAAATGATCCTCTCCAACACAAACCATTCTATGATTTTATGATCTAGAAGTCCTAGACAAAGAATTGTTGACTAAACAGTGTCACATCCAAAGGCTCTGAACAGCAAGGAGGCAGTTAATAAGAATCTGAACATCTATTACTAGGATGATGTAGATCAAGATATGTAGAGAGATTTTGTACTAATGTCTACTTGGACAATCTCTCTGTATTCCTCCAAGACTACCTGCCATTCCTTCCACCCTCTGTAGACTTCCTTTTTCTGCTTGAGTTTATCCAGGAACTGCTTGTTCATCTACGCAGACTTCTTGGCTTTTTTGCCTGACTTCCTTTGTTGGGATGCAGCACTCCTGAGCTCAGAGGAGGTGATTCTTGAATATCAGCATGCTTTCTTCGGCCCCTTTTCCCTCCAGGGCTCTGTCTCATGGCACTCTACCAAGCAGATCCCTGTAGAGGCTCTGCTCTCCTGATGTCCAGGGTAGCAAGCTGTGTGCTCTCCTTGCTACCCTAAAGACCTTGAGCTCTATCATTCCATGCTCACTGCAGCCAAGGCTGCCCTTAGGTAATGGACTTTAAACAACTTTCATATTTGCATGGCAGATGAACATGAACAGATGTGACACTCACAAAAAAACCCCAATAGTGGTGAAATACTACCTGCCATATGTTTTCTAGAAATTTCTTCATTAAAATTCTAGAGAGACTGTGTAATTAATTAAATTCAACTTTTAGATACAGATTCACAAGTTCAGTCTGATATGTTAGAGATCCCCATTTATTCTATGTGATCTCTGATGAAGATCCTGCAGATCAAATTTGAGCCCTAAACTTATCCACCTTTTTCCAGTAGTGATGTAGCAACATTAGCAGTAACATCAAAAAAACCCCAAGCTTTTTGAAAGTTGCCTTGTCAGGCCATGACTCGATATATACACATCTGCACAACTCTATCCTATGTAGCCTGTCATCAGAGCTCAGCTAATACTGAACATAGGTAGACTGGCAGATATTAGCTAATTAACTAAAAATTTTTCAAAATTAATTCCAAATTTATTATTTTAATATTTTACATTTTTAATACATGAACATTAAAAAGAGCATTGAAAGAACTTATATTTTTATTTTTTATTTTTTAAAGGTAGCATTGATGTGCTGTGATTAAAATAGTAATGACTAAATATGTTTTCCTAACATCACTGAAATTTAAGCCTCATATAGGTTCAATTTACATACTGTGTATGATAATGGGTACTGAATAGCAATTGTATTGATTTTCACTTTATTATTCCAGCCTTACTGTGATGTAAATGGAATTACAGATGGACCCACAATTTATGATGTTTCAATCTAGTTCATATCATGGGAATTCTTATGTTTCAAAAAGAATATTAGTGCATTTCAAATCCTTGAACCATGGGAACTGTACTTTTATTTCCTTTAATTTTCCAATTAAATAAATTAAATCAAGTTCTTAGTCCCCATGGGAATACACTTGTTAGCCATAGTACTGCATATTTTTTCTTGTCTCTTAGGAGGTAGAAATTTTGAGCTATCTTCATTAATATTCACAAAATCCAGTAGCTTCCTGGATCCATCTCATACAAAAAGCCTAAGGAAGGTCAAACAGAGAGGTGAAGCAGAGAAAATTAATTTCTTGTGAAGAAAGGGAAAAAGAAACACTACTTCTGCATCCCGTCTTCAAAGTCATATCTAGAAAATACCTCGTTTTACATTGAACAAGTGGGCTCACAAATAATTTTATAAAGCAATTGTGAAGTATTAAAGTTTATTATTATATAGCCAGGAAAATATAATTTATAAATGTTTTGCAGTTTCCTAGAGTAGTTTATTAGATTTCATACAGGAAATTATAATTCATCTGTGGAACAGTTTTATAGAATTTAAAAAGATATAAACATAAAATAGAACTAACACAAAAATAGGGACATATATGACTTATTGATACAGCCAGGATATAAACAAGGGACTGCGGTGGGCCGACCTTGGCTGGCTGCCACACACCCACCCACCCTACCCCTCAACAAGACAGGGAGAGAATACAAGATGGAAAGGCTCATGGGTTATGATGAAGATGGGGAAATCACTTACTAATTACTCTTACAGGAAACCAGAATTAATGCAGGGAAAATTAATTTAATTTATTGCCAATTAAAATTAAAGATGGATGGTGAGGAAAAAATACAAAAACTTGACACCTTCACCCACTGTTGGGGTTTGGCACTGGCCCGACGCCAGGCACCCATGAGAGTTGCTTGCTCACCTTCCCCTGCCACAGTTGGGCAGAGGAGAGAGGGGGAAAAAATTAACGAAGGCTTCATTAATTGAGATAAGGACTCGAAGAAACACTTCAAGGGCAAAACAGGCTTAATTTAAAGTTACAAAGTGAATTNGTCCTCCCAAAACTGCTGCACCGTGGCTCTCTCTTTCCACGGGGTGCAGTCCTCCAAGGACAGGCTGCTCCAGCCTGGAAGCAAGGGCCATCTCTCTCCACGGGGTCTTCCGCTGGATCACAGCCTCCCCCAGGCATCCCCCCGCTCCGGTGTGAGCACCTCCCCATGGGCTGCAGGTGGATCTCTGCATCCCCCATGGACCCACGGGCTGCAGGGGGACAATCTGCTTCAGCATGGGCCTCACCATGGTCTGCAGAGGAATCTGGGCTCCAGTGCCTGGAGCACCTCCTGCCCCTCCTTCTTCACTGACTTTGGTGTTGCCATGTTGTTTTCCCTCACAGGTTGTCACCTCCTCCTCTTCTCTGACCAGAAGCAAAACCTTGTGACTTTGTTTTGATTTTCTTCTTAAATATGTCATCACAGAGGCATGACCAACCTCTCTCATGGGCCCAGTTTTGGCCAGCAGCATGTCCATCTTTCAGAGCCATCAGAGATTGGCTCTGCCGGACATGGTGGAAACTTCGGGAAGTTCTCACAGGAGCCACCTCTGTGGCCCCCCTGCTACCAAAAACCAGGCTGAACAAAACCAATACACCCACCACTCCCTTTTTCCCAGTCTCAACTTCAATCCTTCATTTTCAACTCCTATGGCTCCCACCCCAAGTGGTGCAGGGATATGGGGAATGAGGAGAATGTGTTCTATTCAAATAAAAAAAGTATATTATAATCTGTATTGGTTTACTGCATCCACCCAATTATTTAAAATTTCCATGATGTTACAGCACCATATGATGCAAACAATCTTTATGAGTAGATTACTATAATTACATGGTTAAGTTGTAAGTAATTTGTTATATAGAGTTAGATGTCTAGTCTAAGATTGCTTTTGTAGTCGATAGCATCTCCAAGAGTAAATACTGCTACTCTAGATGTAGGGGTCAGATGGAGAGGTTTTAGCAAAATGCTACATCTGACCACAGAGAATTGGAGAATGTTAGCGAAGACAGCTGTGTTTCTCACCTACAAACATAATTTGTATGTAGCTAAATTCAGGTAAAGTTAATAAAGAATTACATAAGAATAAACAGGAATCACTGTACTTCATGGACTGGCTCACGTGCTACCATGAACTGCACATTATAAGGGGTTTTTGAAACTATTTATTAAGTGTTAGCTTATTACTCATAGTTATTTTGCAGTCTGTTTTTATACTTGATAGATTCTCACTGAGCAATATTATGGACTGATGATAAGCAAAAGCCAGAATGTGAAATATTTAGAAAGCTTACGTTAATTTTTACTGTAAAGTACAAATATATACAAATACTGTCAATTCGTTCTGTAAAGGAAAATGCGTGTACCTTAGACAATTCCCTCATCATTACTATCTCAAAAACTCTATTATAATACTTACTTTCAATAAAGGTTACATCGACTTTAAGTAGTTTTTTTTTTGGTCCTCTCAAGTGGATAATAATGACATCTATCATTATTGCATTTGTAATTCATTATCATTTTCTATAGTGTGTACAGAATTTTCAAGAGAGTATCAAAAAATATAATTGCCATAGAATCATAGGTTTTAAATTTTGCATGTAACACAAAATAAGCACATAACTATACAAATATCATAAAATAATTTTTGCAGGTGTTTTGCTTTCTCAAAATTGTAATGACTTAATTATAAGATAAGAAATCAAAATTCTAAGCCAATAAATATATGAATCAATAAAATATTAATATTTATACATGTATACATTCTGCTGAAAAATTATTTTCTATTAAAACACAATTTATAATGGAGATAACTATGTATTGATTAGGAAAAGACAGCATCTGCTATTATTAAATTATATTAAAGTAAATTTTAAAAAAGTCTTGGTGAGGTCAATGGTATTAGAGACTGTTTTGTTAGAGAAAAAATATTAGATATAGTTCTTGCAGTGCTTACAAAAATACTTAGCTTTAAATGTAATAACTTTCCTGTGGCAAGAATCTCTTCTCAATCCATATGCTGTGCCATTTGACCGCTGAGAAAAGCTTCTTATATGTTATAGCTGAAAGCATTTTAAATGGACAGAAAATAAGTTGGTCAGAACTCCTTGGAGGAGGAATACAGCAATATCTTGAGCTTACAGTTTTTTGCAGCAAAGTGCCTATAAGCTACCGTGGAAACTCTAAATTACTAATCTTCAGAAAGCTAAAACTCTTGGCTCCGATCATTTTACCTAGTTAGCGAAATTTCATAAAGCAAAAATTTAATTTATAATTTATTTTCTCTCTGTTAGAATCTTCCACTTCTTTTTAAGTGATTGAGTGATGAGTTTTCATGCAAGCATCTCTGTGAAAATAATAGATTAGAGATGGCACATCCCTTCAACCAGAGGTTGATAACCTTAGGACAGGCAGATGTTTGGGTGTTTTCTAGTGGAACTCATGCTCTCAGTAAATACATATGATGCTCATTCATGGTTTTGATTTCTACACACTCAGCCATCTGTTAAAATGACACCTTGCCTGTTAACAAGCCAGTTATATTGTTCTCAATATATATGGAAATCAAGTAAAGATAGGGGGAGGTGGAATACCTCAATAAATACCAAAAATGGCTGCTTCCACAAAATGTCTCTCCATTTAAACTATATTGTGTCATATTCATCTATAACTTTCTAAAGCCCTTAAAAATAGTAATTGAATAAAACAACCATCTCTGTAGTCCTTGTTTTATTGAAAATTATTTTATCATATCCCTTATTTTATTTGTGTCCTGTGTTTTTGAACAGCATTTAGAATTTGCAATCTCTTCAGTCAGTATCAATAGCTTTCTGATGTGCATTGCTGTCTTAACAGAACTTGTGCATTTGACACCAGATAAGTACTATATTTAAAATACTGTTTGTATTTTGACTTAAGGAAATCAAGTCAAGCTTTACATATCAGAATTCAAATCACATTATTCTCTAGAATTTTTAATATTAAAGAAAGAAAGGAAAAAAATCAATAATAGCTTAAGAATTTACACCTCTTTTCAACCATTTGCTGACAAGATAGTGATTTATCTTGTGAGATTCATGTTTCATCATGTTAAAATGCAGGCTTGACCACTGACATTCTTCAAAGCTAAACACGGAAATGTAAACCTAAAAAAAAATGTGGAGGTGTTGAGCTTTTGATGGGATACCTTTCCTTTTCGGATGAGGGTGAAAGAGCAGAGGAGGCTGCTGTCCTGCTAAAGTTCTTTATTTCATAGTCTCATAGTTTTCTGAAGGTAGAGTTCGAAGGGATTACGTGATAAGGCCAAGCAGTGACAGCAGCAGCAGGCAAACAGCAAGTAGAAAACAGCTTCTTCTCTAAACTTACAGAATTGTGGATTATATTTTTTAATTGACCAATAAAATTGACACACGATTCTAGTTTTTCTTTTCTTAACCTATCCTGGTCTAATTCTAATAGTTGTATATCTTACACAAGTATTACGTAGGTATTACACCGGTTTGCGTATACAGTTTCTATCAGCTCTTATTGTTTATGTGAACACTCTATCTAAAAAATGTGAACAGTTTAGTTCCACCTATGTTTTGTCCAAAGTAAAGAAATTGTGTGAAAAGGTAACACTGCTGCAGAAAGAACTGTGTTTAAGGTCTCTTTGCTGCAGTTTTTCAATGTTTAAAGCACTTAGCATCTATTTCTACTAAGTTAAAGTTAAAAATCTATATTTCTGTTTCACTTTGGTGTGACTTCATATATGTCAGCTTATCCAAAGGTTTTAATTCAACCCCTGTGCTTTGGCTTTCCTCTGGGCCTGGGTCCCAAGGAGCTCTCACTCCAACATGGAGGGTTTAGAATGTAGTAGTTTATGTATTTGGGTACCCTCATAGAGTTATCTTATTATCTGGAGATTTTCAAACTCGATTAGACAAGACCTTTGTCATATGATTTTCCTTGGAAGTTGTTCCTAAAAGGCAATCAGAGGTCCCTTTCTGACTTTAATTCTTCTGTTAAGAACAATTGTGAGAAGATAATGTTAGAATAACCTTGATAACCTTAAGTTTACTTTTCTGTTACTATTGCTACTGGTTTTATTATGTTTGAATATTTTTTATTATATGGGAGATTACACTAATTATTAAAGGTTAGCACTTCACCTGGGAAACCTTGTTTGCTCAGGGTGTCAGAAGAGACCAGTAATTACACAAGAAATATATGTGTACTTCAGACACCTTCAGCCGATAGTTTTCAAACAGCTCTAAATGTTAAAGTGCAAGAAAGCAGTAAACTACATAGAATTTAACTTTTTGCAGTATACTGAACATTTCATGAGCCAAAAATGTAATGAAATTCATCTTGTAGAAGACTGTTATGAGAAGAAACTCAATGAACATGAATATGTGAGGAAAGATAAACTAGCTTCTGCTTGGAAGGAAGGGCACTGGCTAGATAAAAATAATTCAAAATTGTGTGGGAACAATAAGAGGGAAAGACTGAAAAAAGTATATGTAACGGAATAAGTAGGTTCAAGATAAAGAAAGAGTATAAACACAATTTCAGAATTAATACCTGTCCTACACCTCAATAGCTGAGATCCACTTTCAGATTTATATTTTACTTCATTCACTGAAAAGAAAAAGAGTAATTTAATATACATCCTGTATTTCTGAAATCTACTCACCCTTGGTCTCAAATATATTTCTTAAAAAATGTACTATTGTGAAGAGAACTCATTTATCATGGTGCCAAATGAAAATTTTGTGAGGTGATAATGACTGTGAACTTCTTTTGGATTAAAAAATCTACATTAGAGAGGTGTGAAATCAGAAGTTCAGAGAAGATGTAAAATTGTTAAAGGACAGGAATATCCCTTTAGCTAAGGGTTTTACTTAACAGTTTGTCTTAACCAACTATGTGTTTAGTGCAAGAATATTGGTAAGTATGCAGATGATGAAATTATAGATTATTAAAATTACTAAAATAATTATATCCATTAATACCTATTTGCATTCTGCCTACATTATTTTATAGTATTTGATAAATTTTCCTAGTAATTTTCATTCTTCACAGAATGTAAGAACTGTATTTTTAACACTTTTCTAAAGAAAACAGAATAAAAAATATCCATATGGTAACTTGTGTTTCTCAGATATATAAATCTCAGGAATTTATGATGTCTTTCACATGAAAAAAATAAAGTATTTTGCATACTGAAATATAATCTATTTTACTAAAAAATGTGTCACCATAGTACTATAAACTCATTTCTCATCCTGCAAACCTTTTGTCTTGCATTATTTTGACAACAGTCTGGACCTAGACAAAATTTTATTGGAAAGGACTAGAATTGCCACAATGATTTGTTCTGCATTTTTTTATTTTTGAGTCAGTAATAACCCATAACAAAATGCTTTTGAATATATTTGTCACTTGTATTTCAATGTAAAGGATGTTTTTAAACTATCTATTTTGACTTGCATTTGTTATATATAACGTCACATTGATTTTGAAAGTCATGCGATACTGTCTCTTCTCCCAGAGTGCTTAAGAACTTTCATATTAACTGACTCTTACGTGGTATCAAAGGAAATATTATCCATTCCATCAAAGAAAATATTACCCATTCCAAAGACTAGAAATTCTTGCAAATTCTTAACAATATTATTTAGAAATAGCTTTCATTAGTTTCCAATGGAGAACATGAACAGTAAAACATATTAACTTTTGGTAAATATTGAACACAATGGAAATCAAATTAAATAGAAGCTACTAAAAAGAACAGGAATTCCAGTGAAATCAACAGTCACGTCCTGTTATTACTGCTATTAACTTAATGACAAGCAACATCAGCAAAACCAACACAGAAATAATAAACTTACTACTTTTGACTTTCTCTATGTGAAATATTTAGGTTTTGACCAAATTATTTCTTATTTTAGGTAAGTTTTTAGAAATTTTCAAGTCCAAAGTTCTTATTATTCAAAAATAATAACCACTGAACAGTATTTCTACAATGAGTAAAACCTGAGAAAAGGCAGATATTTATTTTTTGGCCTTTTTCATCTTGTTTAAATCAGCACCTTTTCTACCCGTGAGCCCATTGGGCTAAAGCAGAGCAGGAAGTAGAAAAGTTTCCCCTATACAGGGGGAATAAAAACCTCTTCTATTTAAGATATTTAAAATAGATAAAAGAGAATCAATACAAACCTTAAAGCCATATGATGAATGTGATCTGTTTTCACTTTCTCAATGAGACAAAATACCATACAGTTTTACATATAAATCATTAACAGAGACATTAATTCATACTAGTATAAACTAAATCAAATTACAGTAAAATTAGCACAACATATTTCCTTCAAATTATTTTCAGATTAAAATTTTATGTAACCTGACAACTGTAGTTGAAAGATGAAGCTAAATTATGACTCTAGTTACACTTCTTTTAATCTAGGAAAAACAAATCTGATTATAAATCTTCTAATGTCTTCATTAGACACTAGAGAAACATCAACATAGAGAAACATCAACAGAAACTAAGCCAAGTTCAACAACAGAAGCACCCTTGAAAATATGCATACTTCAATGTCAGAGAAAAAGTCAACATATAAATTAAACATTTACAGGGAACATACTGGAAAACAAAGCAATTTAATAAAACTATGTGACGTACATCTACAGCTAAACAGTTTAATTTATATAGTATTTGCATTTCATGAATTGAAAAGATTATTAATTCCACCTTTTTTTTTTTATTATTTTTTTTTTAATCCATACAGGCAACCCATCTGATATATTCATTTATCCAACACTGGAAGGATTCCCTTTGCTGATTTAATTCTGAAAAAATTCTGAATTCCTGAGAGTGATAAGAATTATGTATGTCTTTGTCTTTAAGATGCTGACTATTGCTTTCTTTCCTGTCTCATCTCTCTCCATTGCTTGCCAAGGAATTTATCCTACTGCTCTAGATGTGTCTGGCTAATGTTAGTGAGAGAGTCAAAGTCCATTACTCTGTATTAAATTGAGATAATTGCCCTGTTCTCCTGTACTAAACTGTAATGAGTGCCCTGTCTCCTCCAATACCAGGAACCAAAGCTTTAGCCTAATAATCCAGGAAAAAGCACATTGTGCCTTAGCTTTACATACAGTCTTTCTCCATCTGTCTGTTTCCCTGTCTTGTGAGCATTGATAGAACCTGAAAGAGTAGCTCTGTGGCTTGAGTCTTTTTGCCACATGGAGTTATGGCAGGTAAAATAAATGTTGGTTCTGCTGAGGACAGTGAAGAGAAAGAGCAGTGCAGAGAAGAAAGAGCAGAAGAAAGGACTCAGAAATGTAGGCTAAACAGATTGGGCCAAAAGTACAATGAATATATGCCCAAAATGCAGTTTAGCTGGTATGAAAGGAAACTGGTTAAGCAATATGGGGAAATTTATTCAGAACTATAGAGCCATTGGACAATATGAACTGTTTGTTTATCTAGAGAGGAAGCTAACCTATCTTCAAAGAACCAGCCTAGAGAACTACCCATGGATATTCTTATCAATTATAGGAAAGTCAGAGAAGAGTAATTATTAATTTGGGGAAGAAGGACAGAATTCTGTTCAAGGTTACTGCTTATCTCTGTGGCAAGCTGAACTGTTATTTTCCAAAGATTGTGACAGTGTTCTCTGGATCTAACACGCTTTGTAACTAGACAGCTGCTCAGAGATCCTTCTTTTCTGGATCTTTTTCTTTTTTTTTTGAGATATACACTGTCTTTAAAAAGACCTAAGTTAATACTAATACTGTTATTACTAGCTCATTTAGTTAGAGCATGATGCTAATAACACCAGGATGGTGGGTTTGATTCCTACATGGCCCATTCACTTAAGAGTTGGACTCGATCCTTATGGGGCCCTTCCAACTCCGTGATTCTGTGATCATCATTCAAGAAACTACTATACAGGACTTGTTCAGCTCAGATTTTCTTCTACAAGCATTGTTGTTCTAAATGTGAACTCATTACCCAGTGTGGAGCACCAATTCATACACCAAAGTGAGGTATTTCTATTTTTTTAATCTAGTTTGCACAAAGTAGGGAGTACATGGTAACCCACAAAAGGCTGGGTCCCTGATCATCAAACATTTACACTATTTATACATTTTAACAAACAAAGGCATCAGCATTCATTGGTTACAGAGTACATAATGAGTCAGTAGTCACGATCTCCCACACCAATTACTTTTCCACCAGGTACTACTCAGTTCTGCTGACTTCATTCCTGGTGGCTATTGTCCAAACAGCCCATTCATCTTCGGATTGCCTTCCCTTTTCCTTAAAAGATTAGCCAAGCATGAAACATTCACAATGCAATTGCTTAATCATAACTGTCCAGCTACAGCTACTGATTAACAACTGAAAAAAAATTGAAAAGTTTGATTCAAACCTTGAGGGACTCAAGTTTTGAGTGGCTCAATAAAAGTGTGATGGGTAAAAGCCATGATATTACTCATAAATTACTGGGCTTCCTAAAGCTAGAATTCAGTCAGAATCTGGCAATGGTTTGTAAGTCTTGAGTTAACAAGATATCATAAAAGAAGTAGCCAAACCTAGACATGGAACAAATAGTAATTTTGTAGAATAGGTATCGACCCATAACCTGCTAAGCACCAACACAGTCGCTTACAATTAGTATTGAATTTGTCATCTAGTATAATAGAAAGAAATATTCTATGTAGCATTTCAGTGTGTATTTAACATTAAATTTTCCCTTGATTACGGATTGACTTAAACAAATGGTTAGTGTTTTCTTGTGTGGTTTCCCTAGGCCTACAAACCAAACGGTGCAGGATATTTTAGGAAATCCAGTATCTTAGAATGCATTAAAATATTGCATAACATTTTCCTGCACCTTTGCAGAAGAATATCCTTTGAATAGGGCTCTTGATATAAATCAGTGTATCTTTTACTAAGGCACAAATATTTAATTCATATTTACATGAAAAATGGAATGAAGGGCTGACATGCTGGAGAGAATTATCATAGCTGTTTGTTTGAGTCTGTGCCATCAGTAGAAAAACCTTGAAAAAACAATGTATGTATTATATGCCTGATTATATTATGTCTGATAAGCTTTTGTATTGGGATTTTTTTCAATCTTATGACAAAGTCATTACATCATTTTTTACATAAGGTACACACTTCTTCCATGCTCAGTGAAAGCTTATTATACACACTCAGTGAATACTTATAAAACCCCTTCTACTATAAAATACAAAATGCTTGTAAAACTTGTACTTTGCTGTATTTTAACAATATAAATGAGATACAATAAATAAAACCATTATCTTTCAATATCACTTAATGAATTATTTATTTCCTCATTTTTTTTGTAAATTTCTCAAACCTTTTCAATAAACAAAG
Organism: Struthidea cinerea; assembly: GCA_013397865.1. Taxonomy (NCBI): domain Eukaryota; kingdom Metazoa; phylum Chordata; class Aves; order Passeriformes; family Corcoracidae; genus Struthidea; species Struthidea cinerea. The sequence goes on along the minus strand of VZTI01002183.1, from coordinate 76,043 downwards.
AGATAATTTGTGATTGTTCTTTCCAATTTCTTTTTTAAAGCAATGCATATGAAAAGTGACTGATGAATCCACCAGAAGAACTTCTGAGCTCTTTGCTCCAGTATATTTCAGTGGTCAACCTGATTGCAAAGGGTAAGCAAGATACATGCTGCCATGCATTTTGCACCCGATAAACCTCCTCAAATCACTAACTAATCAATGAAAACCTTCTAGAGGCTTTATGAGTTTCACTCTTTAAAAATTTAAATTTTCACCTACTTTCCTTATTTAAAAAAAATTTGAGGGGAGGGAGGTAAGGAATCAAGCCGCATTTTGGAAGTTGTTTGCATCATAATAACAGTTTCTCGACTGTAATCTCATATTCTCTCATTGCTTTCTAATTACTACTTAGCAAGCAGATTAAGTTCCATTGTGTTCCAAAGTAGCTTTAACTTGCTGTATTGCTTATCAGTATAACCAGCTGTTCAGTGGTAGATGCAGTGATGACGGCATTTTTAATTGCTTTTTTCATTTGGCTAAGTAAGTTCAGATGGTCACTAATTAGTTCTGTCATGCTGAGGTAGTTTTGTTATGAACAATGCAATCAGTGTTTCATTGAAAAGACAGTTTTCCTGAGATCAACACTGCTTAATTATCCCTAGGAATCTGTCCTCAGTTTCTTTTTTTGTTACCACTGTCATGAGTAAGGTGATATGAATTAAACTGAACTGCCACTTAAAAGAAAGCTTCTACTAGTGTACATAATGATTTCTCATTTTCCTCTGCTCAAAAGCAATCAGCTGAAACAGTCATAAAGACTTATTCTTTATTAAGGTCTATGCCTTGCTTTAGGGCAGCCCAAGTTATTTCAAAATTATAAGGCATTGAAGCAGTTTATGATATTCACACCTGTGTCTGTGTATCTCTTACATAAAGCATCATGAGATGACTGGCTTTTTCTTAGGTATTTTCATCTTATTCTATGTAAGAAAATAATCTTCCTGAAAGATCAGAAGAAAGTAGTTATGGCTCTTTTATTCAAGATGAATAAAAAGAAATAAAAAATCAACAAATGCTATTAAAAATCATGAATATTAGTTATTTTTTCAATGTTTACTTTTATTGAAAATCAAGTGCTGATTTTTTTTATTATATAATAATGAGTTTGTATCTCGTAGTACAAAAACTTCAGTTGGAGACTAAAAGATCAATGGAACTCCTAATAGAAGTTTTACTTGCAGATTTTTAAATATCTGCTTTTTTTTCCTGTTCTTTATTAGAGACCCTCTTTGACAGATCTTTTATAATGCCTGTTGGTCATGAAAGCAAATGCATACTGATTTAATAGTTACTAAAGATTTACTTGTAATGTATCATTTCTGCGGCCAAGATATATAAAACTTTTTGGTAAACTCTGAAACACCAAGAAAGTATATAAAATTGACTGTATAGAGCTCAGCATTTGTGTAGTAGGAATTTTTTTATTCATTTCTTAATTCCTTACCAGTTTGTGTAACTTTAACATGGAACAGTATCTCTTGACATGCTCATAAAGCTGTATCTGTTTCAGTTTTATGTCTATAAATATGTGGAAATGCTCTATGGTATTTTGGTGAGACAATTTATGTGCTTGGGCTAACAACTGTTTCTGTTGACTGTGGGATCAAATCACTAGAGGATTATTGATGAAATAGGTGAAAAAAATTGAGCTAAAAATTATATCTTGCAGGATAATAGGCTGTAAGGAAGGCTGGGAAAAACATACTGTCATGATCTGCCTGGGGAATATTCAGCTGCATTTAAACATCTGGGGTTCGATATGTCATGGAAACTCCTTAACAGCAATTACCATCGGAAGAGTCAGATGTGAAGGTAGGACAGAAAACACAGTAATGATTATGCAGCACTGAAGAGTGACTACACCAGTGGCACACAGAAATGGGTTTATACCCACTCATTGAGAAGAAAACAGAAAAATCCAGTTGCACAGGTAGTGACTCCATCCATTCCAAAGCATTATTCTAATATTAGTTGCTGAATCAGAATTTTTTGCTTTTCATCAACTCCTATTTATAGCCTAAGAATATTGAAATCCAATTTATTAAGTATATAATACATTTATGCTTGTGAAAGCAATCAAAAAACCTCTTAACATTTGTTCCATATAAATATTTGATTACTCAGCATTTGTCTGATTGTACCCTGTAGACAAATTGCTCCCTGTAGACAAAAATGATGGCAGTATAAATCAGGAGTACCAATAACAGATAGCAGGAACAGAAACATATTAAAGGCACCTGAACACAGTTCTTATCAAAATATTCGTTATATATATTACATATATATTACATATATTTACATATATGAAAAGAAATGGAGAAAGTGAGTTTCACATAAATTATTTAGATCATGAAATAAGTGAAGTTTAAGTCACACAACTACTTCAGAATTCTATGCATTTACTTTGACTTAGGAGAACGCTAAAACTTGGAACACATCTTTGAGTACTGTAAGACTGATGCTTTTTCTTTGTGAAGATATGTAAGCTGTAAAATACAGAATAATCCTGTTCTTCTAAATACGTTTAAATTTTCAGTCTACATTAACCCTAATCAGTATGCAGCTTCTTTGTGGTCCTGAATTTCCTAAAGGATGAGTGAAATGGGATCACATTACCCACAAATTAACCACAGGATCATAGTATGTTAAGGGGTTGGAATAGACCTTAAAGATCATCTAGTTTCAATGCCCCCTGCCATAGGCAGGGACATCTACCACTAGACCAGGTTGCTCAAGGCATTATCCAACCTTGCCTTGAACACTGCCAGGGGTGGGGTGTCCACAGCCTCCCTGGGCAATTTGTTCCAGTGTCTAACTACCCACATAGGAAAGAATTGCTTCCAGATATCTAAGTTAAATTTCCGATCTTTCAATTTGCACCCATTATTCCTTGTCCTGTCACTATAGTTCCTGACAGAGTTTATCTCCAGCTTCCCTGTAGGTCCCTTCAGATGCTGGGAGGCTCCTATGAGACCTCCATGCAATTCACAGGCTGAAGAGCCCCAACTTTCTCAGCCTGCCTTCCTAGGGGAGGTGCTCCAGTCCCCTTATCAACTTCATGGCCCTTCTCTGAACTTGCTTCAACAGTTCCATGTCTCAACATGGAACCAGACCTTATTTTTTTCTTTAGAAAAAGGAAATGGATATATAAACTAACAATAGGAATCTTATATTCCTAAAAACAGTTTAAGATAATGTTGTAGGTTTGGTTTTTTCGGGGAATTTTCTCCCATCTGAAGGGAAGACGCTGTTAGGGGAGGAGGTTGTCTGGGAGATTGATAGGGGCAATTAAAAAAAGAGATACGGCCAAGCACTCTCACATACCACGGTAATGGCTTGGCCAGGGGAAACTAGAGTCATGCCTCAGGGATGGGGGAGCAGTTTGGCAGTTTTGGCGTAAATAAACGTGAGAGTTATTTGGGAGCAGACTCCAGGACTCCTGCCTGGTGAGTAGGGGGCTAGTTGCCGGTCCCTTTTTCAGCTCATCCCTTTGTCTCGTCGGGGAGAATGGTCACGTGTGTTACAGAGGGCACTTGGCTGCTCCGGGGATACTGCTACAGTTTAGCTTGCCACCCAGAATGTTACCGAGACCCGCTGCTGCCTCTTCTGCCTGTGAGTTTTGCAAACAGGAACCACCTCCCATCCTCCCCCTCGCCTGAGCTCTAACACCACCTCAGGAGGTTTTGCGCGCCCATGTCAGAGCACCCCTGAGGCCACAGAGAACCATCGCAGCCCCTCTGCCTTGCCCGGAGTCACTGCCGTGTCTCTGCCCCCACAGGAGCCAACGGCGCCCCTTGAAGGTTGTGATCGTAACTACACCAAAGGGGAAATCGCTTGATGGGCGGGAAAAGGCGGTTGTTGGGTTTTCTGTTTTATTTGTTGTTGCTGTTGTTGTTGTTGTTTTCCTGTCTTGAGATATATATGTGTATATATATAAAAATATATATGTATATTCTAGTAAAGAACTGTTATTCCTTTTCCCTTATCTTTGCCTGAAAGCCCTGTAATTTCAAAGTTATAATAATTTAGAGAGAGGGGGGTCATCTTTTCCATTCCAGGAAGGTTCCCGCCTTCCTTGGCAGACACCTGTCTTTCAAACCAGGACATATAACAATACCAGCCTTTTATCCAAAACCAGTGACATAGGAAGGTTTTTTAGAGCGTTGGTTGTCTCAGAATGCAGTCTCAATCTCTTTACTCCTAATTCATGCAACTACTTAGAGCTGGACAGGAATGAATATTGAGAGAGATGGTATTTTAACACTATAAATTAAGCAGCGTTAAAATATGAGCTCAAATATTGTTCTGCAAGTATCTATACCTTGTAATTAATTTGACACTTCCTTTCAGTGTATTCCCTTTTACCAACTGGCGTTTTCACAGAAAATCCTAGGCACACTTCAGGGCACATATATCACATGTACCCTTCCCAATGGGTACTTTGAATGTGGCAGTCTGTCTTAGAGTAAAACAAGGTTTAGTTATTTTACTGTGAACCAGGTAGCTCTGCTTAGACTCAGTAACACACGCCTTGCCTGAATTCTATACTAACTCTATACTAAGGAGTGTGGAGAAGCACATTGGTCACTTGCTGTTCAAAGAATGAAGGCAATCATTTGCACTTTTAGAACACAGTAGGTTTTTTAAAAAAGATAGATATGCTATCTTAATGACAAAAAGAATTGGGAAAACTGCTCATAATCATAGCACCAAGGATTTGGTTTTCTTCTTTGCCTAAGGATACCAAAGAGATGGCAGCATCCATCCTTAGTATCCAAATATCTCAGCAAGAGGGGTATGATATTAATAGATTATTATTCCTCCCATTGGGATCTGCTTCGAGGGGGTTTTATGCTTGCTGGCATGCTTTCTACTCTTTTTTTAATCCATTATCTGCAACTTCGTATTAATTTTGATTTTATCATGTACAGCTTGGTTTACATATTTCTTTACCTTGAGTGTAAACAACAAAATTTTTTTTTTGTCTATCTCCATATCTTCATTTCTTCAGCTGCACACTGGGGAGAGTTTTTTAGCCGTGGAGTCTCTGGTGTGTGCTTGGGCCTCATCTCTTACTCTCTGATGCCTGTAGTCCAGCACACTACATTCTCTGTCATCGCTTCTTAACATCTCTACTGTCATACCAGGGGTGATCATTGTACTTGCTTGACTAATGCCATGTACTGTGCCATTACTCTGTAGTCAAAATCATCTTATTCTACACCTAAGAACAACTTGTTGCTATTAATTATATATTTAAAAAATACAGTTTTACCATACTAAAGTAAGTAAAAGGAATTAGCCATAACCACCTGGTCATTAGGCAAATTGTCATTACAGATAAACTAAGTGAAAACATAGCTCCAGCCAGGTCACAAGAAGTCTAAATTGAGCAAATCTGTCTCCATTCTAAGACTTTGCAAAATCAGCACAAAGCCCAGGGCTTCATAGTATCTGTGGTAGAACTGTATTACTGGGCTACAGGGCTATATTTATGGGATGTAAAAGGCACAGGGTCAATGGCAGTCCTCTATAATCACGTGTATTTGTATCATTGTAGAGAAAGTAATACAGGATGCAGTGTGACAGTACGAATAGAATTCTTAGCTGCTTATAGCAAGAAAAATATCTGCAGGGTAATTAAATCTTATATCTTGTCCCAGAATTATTTCTGCTGGTTTTTTTTCTTATAGGATGAATGGTTATATCATCTTCTCAAGGGGTAGGAGATATGGGATTGAAATCCTTGCCTATGTTTAGAAGTACCTTGATGTCTCTAGGACTTCTGATGTTAATACCTTCATGCCTCTGGAATTTGCTTTCAGTCAGGTGGGAATCTTCCGTATCACAACTTTAAAAGCTGCATCTGTCCTCCTTTGAGGAAAAAAACCCATGAATATAAGACACCATTTTCTACACATTTCACAACAGAAATCCAACACTCCAGGTGCCAGGAAGCACATCAGTCAGAGCACAAAGGCAATCATTTACATATTTTAGAACATAATAGTTTTAAGAAAGACTGTACTGTTTTGTTTTTAGAGAATAAACTATATCTACATATCTGTAATTTACTTCCAGTAGTTATCTGGTCATATGACAGAAGTGAAAGAGGTGGTAAAATTATCATTATATATACACTGGTATGACCCAGATTGCTGGCTATTTATGCAATGTTCCATCAGTAAGAAACCTATGTTCATTGTGTCTGGATATCAACAATTAAGTGATTTGTAAAATGTGTCAAACTTTTTTTTTTTTTTTTCAGAATGTATTAACAATAACATAAAACAGTTTAAAATTGTTAAGGTTTTTTTTTTTTTACATCAGTCTTGGTAATGCTTTGGTGTACAACTTTTTCTGAGCTGTAACAATGTATAGTACAGTACAGGAGCTCAAAGTGACACCATCCACTGGGAAAACATGCACAGACTACGAGTAAGTTAGAGATGGAAATCAGAATGGCTACTCAATATCAAAACCTTCCAAATATATTTAATCAGTTTATATCACCTTCCCTAGCAAAAACACTTGACATTTCAATAAGTGTTGTGAGAGAGTAAGAGAATGGCTTTAATGTATTTCATTGATGAAATATCTTTTGAACTGTTAAAGAAAATATGCTACAATGATGAACCCCCAAGCTGTAGATGGAAAGACAACTCAATCATTCTCTGCACTACCCACTGCAAACTTGACAGTACTACTTTTTAATGCATATTATTTTCTGGGTACTTCAAAGCAAAAGCACATGACAAGCCATGATAAATGAATATCTTTTAAAGTCCTTTCTTGAACCCCAAGAACTGATTGTTGCTATAACTGAAATTGGATTATTGCTGTTGTAGGAACGGAACGGTAACAGTCTCCCCAGAGGCTTGTTCCGTGTTTACCTCTGTGAACAGCAAATCAGCAAATTTTGACACCTTAAACACACACTCATTTGTTACACTTTCATTTCTACAATTATTACTTTCTGAACTCAGATCAAGATGCTCTGGACAGACACTGTGTTGTTTTCACATCTTGGTATTTATTTCAAGCGCACTATGGGGCAGCCAGAGACTGTCCCAAGATCAGGTGTGGTGAGGGGAACCAGGGCCATGGGGCTGGGCTGGGGCTGGTCCAGGGCCAGCTCGCAGGTGAGGCCTGGCTTGGCAGTGCCCATGGCCAGTCTGGGCAGGGCTGTGGGGAGCTGGGGAGCAGCTGGAGTAGGGACTGATGGCCATGGGCATGAGTGAGCACTGAACTGGGGTCCTGGGGCATGGACAGGGTGGGGAAGGCCATAGGGTGATGGTCAGGGACAGTCAGGCCTGGTGGTGCCCTCAGCACCCTGCCAACCATATTACCTCCCCTGCCTCACCTGTTTTGGCCAGAACTGTACGAATCCCTCCAGCAAGAAAGTTACAGTGCAACAGCCATCTTTTCTGTCAGCTAAAACTGGGGGAGGATCATGAGATATTTCTGAACCTCAACTGTGAAACAGTGAGATGAAAGGATTTTGTACATAAGAAAATATGTTTAAAAAACCCCGAGCAAACATCAAGACTCAAGAAAAAGACATAAGGCACTTTGGTGACTTCTTAGAAAGCCCTTTTTCCTTCCTTCCATGAAGACTGCAGGATCCAGAGGGTCTTCAGAAGGAAGAGCAAAATGCTAGGAGGAAGTGATCTATACCAAAAAGTTTTGTATACTAGTTTTAACCATATTATAAAAGGTCTTTTCTCTATTAATTGGGTAGCTTAAGCAATAGTGTTAGTGTTGTAACTTGGTTAATTAAAGGTGGGGTTTTGTCTATTTTAATTTGACTCCAAAAATATTAGCTAATCTAAGAATAAATTCTTGGCTTAAGAAAAATTCAAGAGAAAAATCCAGAAAAAAATCTAACTTTTTCATTTCAGATGCTATAGTCCCCAGAATCTGTTGCAAAAAAAATCTGTCTGTGGCATAAACAGCAATAAATGCTGCAACACACATAGAGAAAGAAAAAACGGCTTTGTTAAATTGAACTTCCAGGAAGACAAGAATTATATAGTGCACATATAAAGAGAAACAGGGAAGGAAGAAGCCTTGCTGTTCAGGGTGCACATCATCAGTCTAAGCTAAAACAAAGAAGATCCTAGATCTTCAGGCTTGCACTGCAGGTAATTCCTTTACGTGGTCTGGTTTATGATATTCAGTGCTTTAAAAAATGACAAACAAGCTTCAAATTATATTTTAATTATATTTTTGGATAAGTGTGCACTACTAGTAGTGGTATTTCCTAGAAATTACTTGAGTCTGAACAACTGAACATGTTTTGCACATTACTCAGAATCAATTTGTATCAGTAGCAATATTATCCAAAGATTACGAAAAGTTTTGGGAGATGATTGAGAAACCAAGATACAGATGCAAATTCATCTGGTTGTTGATACACTTGTGCATGTTTGTAATATACCCTGCAATAAGAGTAAAATCAGGACTTGGATACATAAACACATTCTTGTCAGGTGGCCTGTGGCAGTTTGTAGGTACACTTTTCCTGTGTGGTAATCTCTGTGTAAATAAAAAGCAGTTTGAAATACCATATTCTTCTGTCTTTGAAAGTAAGCTAGTATGCATTTATATGTAAGTATCAATACAGTTCCATGGAAAGTTATCACTCAGTGGATGAACACATGATGACTTCTAATACATGAAAAAATCATATTTTATGTTGTTTAGATACTAGTAAGTAAGAATACCGTCCATACTTGGAAGATAATTTTGTATTTTGACAAAGCAGGACATTTTCTCATATGCAGTGAATAAGTTAATGAGTTAATGAACATAAAACTGTAGGTGTTTTACTACAAGCTAGGAGAAACCCATACAAAAAATGCTGCAGTAGACAAATGGCATTATTTACACTGGCCAGTTAGGTTCTGTCACACTTTCTACTGTTTTTCAATCAACAGTCGAAGAGCAGAGTGTTGAGAATGATAATATACTACAGGAAGGTCTTTCACTGAGAGCCACAATGAACAAATTTTTTCACTTAAGAAATTTTTGCACAGAACTTAGCTATCCACCTACATATTGATGTGGACAAACAGGAATTCTACACACAAGATAGCACCTGGCAGGCAAAAGTATGACTTGGTAGTGCTTAATGTTGAAGAAATTCTGACTGCACAAGCTACTTGTCCTGTGAGGAGCAGGCAGATGTACTTGATGATCCTTATGGGTCCCTTTCAACTTGAGACATTCTGTGATACTGTAACATATTGCTGGGATTATTTTCCCTACAAAATCTCCATGATTTAATGGGAATTAAGAATTTTAAATTACTTAACTTTTAAGTAACTTATGATTTTTGCAGGAGGTCAAAGTAGATTATCACAGTGATGCTTCCTGGTCCTATAATTTACAAATATATAAGGAATAAATACTAATAGGTGTAATATTAAAATCATGCCTCAAGAATTTTAGGGCTCTTACAAATCATAAAACATTCGTAAGTTTAGCAATGAAAATAGCTGTTAGTTTCTGAAAATAGCCATTAGTTTCTGAAGCAGGAGGAAACCCCAGATTGGTGCTTCTTAAAGCATGTAAATTCTTGGTATTAGATTTGTGTTCCCTGTCCCAGGCGAACGAATAACAGAATTGTTTAAATGTTTGTCTTTCACACTTTCCAGTATTTAGCTGCTCTAACATTGCATTAGAATGATGGAAAAAGAGCTACAGTATGTAACACAGACATTGTAAGTGAAATTTACCATAGAGAGCTTTGCAGACGAATGCACTGGGCAGAAAGGTAATTTACTTGTCCTAAATTTCATAATCTGTGTTTGAAAGCCTTGTCCAGATTAGTGAACAGTGGTGATGTGCTATTACGTCCTACATTTAATCTTGGTATGACATCAAGTATCAATGATGATACTTCTAAATATTTTTTGCAGTGTACCACAATACCTGCATAAAAAATTCCAGACCCCTTGTACGTTTTCTGGCATTCATCTTGACACTATTCTGCTAATTGGGCTGCACTGGCATTTTAACACAATCACTTCAAACCAAATTAGGTTATGGATGAGTGTTTGATTATTTTCCAAGGAAAGTGAATTCAAGAAAGCATGGGAAGTATACTTATTTATTATGCATGCTCTAGTTCTCAAAGGCATACATATTTGAGAATTTGGAACTTACAAACTACAGACTGCAAATGTGCTATGAACTGTTATTGTATATACTACCAACAGAAATGGACCTTTAAGGTCCAGAAAACATACAGTTGTGTTTAATGCGCCAGTTGCCAGCAATAACTACTGCATAAGGAAATGTGAAATACTTTGAGAAATGGCTGAAATGTAGGACCTTAACCTAGTGGTGTAAAACATTTTACACCATAGTGATAAAGTTAGTAGTATAGGAAACATCTTTTATAATTGTATATTCATTCTTACCTTGACATAGTACCTGATGCCATTGATGGAGTCTGCTCATATTTGCTTTCCAGACTCTAATATAAAGTTTTATCTTATGTACAAAATAGACACACTACTAATAAGACTGTGGTGGGTCAACCTTGTCTGACCTTCAGGTGTCAAGTAGCATGCCCTCCCACTCACCTCATCAGCAGGACAGGGGGAGAAAATAAGACTAAAAACTTGTGAGTCGAGATAAAGGCATTTTAATAAAGAAAAGCAAAGGCTGCACACAGAAGCAAATGATAACAAAAATATTTATTCTCTACTTCTTAGCAGGTAATGTCCAGCCACTTCCTGGGGAGTAGGACCTCAGTATGCATAGCAGTTACTATGAGAGACAATCTTCATGCTGTGCAAACACTGCTAAGCCATAGTCAAGACATTGGTGTGTACCATCTGAGCTACACAGCACATCTCTATAAGGACTGCTTATAAATATAAATGTGGAACACCCTTTACAAAAGCAAATTAAATATATTCTTAAATTGTCAAACATTCTAATCAATTCACTACTATAATCACTGGGCATCTAGTATTAACAATCTAATATTAACTATTGTAGAAGGTTATCTTACTTTGGGGAAGGAACCATTAAATATTTTTCATTTTCATTACTATTTGTAAATTGAAACACTGTGTTTTGCATAGATGCTACGTCACAACTACATGAAAACAGATATTTTATTGTTTTCAGTGGTGCCATTCCACTGATTGACTATAGTCCTCCTCCAACATTCTTCTAATTATCTATCTGCATCATCATTTATTTTGAGTCATTCTCTTGGCAGGTAAACTCTGTCTGAAAATCACTGCTTGTGGAAATAAATCAGCAATGACGGCAAGATATAGACCCCCCTCGTTACCATGATATTGATTTCAAATGAACATTTGTCTTGTTAGTGTTCCTTTAATTGGAATTAGCATCATTACAATCCTGATCAATTACTGTACTGTAATTTCAAATTCTGTTCTTTCCATCTGCCCAATTAACGTGAAAGTGTGTTTTGTTTTGTTTTTCTAATCTTAGAAGCTCAGTTGAAACAGATGCTTATTTTCTAGAAATTAATCCATCAGACACAAACATTTTCAATATGTGTTATTTCAAATATTAAAATCAGTTCTATTGTACTGCAATCACATTTTGTCATGGCTTGGTATTTAGTAGGAATAATTGAAATTTTTAAATATGTGCAATTCCAAGATTTCTACAGCATATAATTTATTATTTTTAATAATAAAATATTATTATTAATATGTTCTGGAAGGTCACTCCAAGCTCTACACAGGATTTTGGAACACTGGAAAAGACAATCGAGAAACAGAACAGGAGGTGGTGTGGAGAATCTCAGTTGATGCTTTTGCCATTTGAGGAATCATGCATTCAATAGATCCTCAGGAAACAGCTGATTCTTTAGAGCTCTGAATCACACTGCATGCAGTTTTGAGTTCAAAGATGTTTTCCATACAACGAGAACTATCTATTGTTAAACACTACACATTTCAAATTATAGGGCTACAGTAGCTTCATGACATCCTGGCACATTTTCAAGATTGATTTTCCTGCTTTTCACTCTCTTTTCACTTGTTTCATCAGTACGTATTAAGTGTTGATTCAAATATTTGATGCATTTATTCAGATGAATATAACTTTCAGATGAAAGTTACATTCCTAAAATGATTTTTTTTCTTCTGAGGGTCTGAAAAACATACTTTCCCTTTTTTAATCGCAAAGTGCACCCATTACAAAAAGGGCAGAGTACAATGGAAGTTGTAATGCCTTCCAAGCAAGGCTCCAAATAACTATGGTGAGACTTTATAACAACAGAAACAGAGTGACACTGGCTTTCAGCTCAAAAAGAAAAAAGAGCATCCAGTTGAGGAAACAGAGTTGACATCTTTGTTGGGATTCCTGAATAAGTCACTGTGATTTTAGTCAAGCAAAATTTCTTTGCAGAGTTTTTGGCCATCTTATGGGATTCATTTTCCTTTTTAAAGCCAATGTTCTATTTAGTAGACAGAAAAAAGTATTCCTTTTTGTACTTTCACAACTGTTAATTAGTGTTATGATCTGCTCCTGAAGGCTAGGGTGACTCAGGCTCTTTTTAATAGACCTCTTGGGGTGGATTAGAGTGAAATAACACTGAATGATTTGTGTTTATAAAAACATACACACACACACACATATATATATATATACATACACATATATATGTAGGGTTTCTTTTAGAACAATTTGGTTACAATGGAAAGGAGGTATTGGTTATTATTAATAGTATTATAGCAATATAAGAGCACAAAAATAACATACAAGATAACATATGAGGAAGAGAAAGAAAGGATAAGAGTAGAAAGAAATCACTACCTGTGGATCCCATGATGAGACTTGATTGTTGCAATTTATATGTCCATTGGTCAAAATGATGGTCACAGTCTTGATCCATTGGAGGTGGAGGAAGCCCAGGGAACACAAAGTTCAATGGGTTGATATACGCTTAGGTTCACATAGGAACACCCAGGCACCTCCCCTGGAGGGGAGTTTTACACTGCCTCTTGCAATGCTGTGGATTATACTGGTGGAAGGCCCCAGAAATAAGTTTTGGGGACACTTTGGGCATCTTTGGTGGTTTGTGACACCTCTTAAGACATGCCAGCTGCCTCTCATGTGAGCATAATTGAGCCAATTATGCCCCCTCAGAAGGGATGAATAATGTGAATGCCCGAATACCTTGCCCTCAGGGGGTAGTTTTACAATTGAGCCAGTTGTGTAAGGGAAGACATTGGCATGATAAGGACTATCCCACTTCACAGCATCTGCTTCTTACTGACCTCCTTCCTTACCTGGCTCAAAATCCAGCTTGTTGCTAAATAAGCGTTGATTTGTTGTAGTCATCCTCCAGTGCCCATGCCCTCTGTGTCTGGGCTGTTACTTTGCTCATCATTGGCAAAGCTCATGGCCCACTGGTTGAGTCATTAACCACTAATTTTACAGTCTCTCTGTTGGAACCCTGAGTTCAGAGAATTTCAGTCTTTCAGTGCTGACAGACAATGATCCTCAAAAGCACACTGCATTTGACTTGAGGCCTTGGGAAAAACTTCCCAAATTATGTGATAGCACTGAGATTGTTGCTGTGTAATTAAAGTTATATTACTGGGTGGAATATGTAGAGATGTAGAAAATTTAGGTTTCTGTGACATAATAATATGCATGTAACAAAATGGAGGATTTGGGGTGTAGGTTAGTTCTTCTTCTTTCCTCCTTCTTCTTCGCAAGCCTGGGTGATCTGGTATTGGTTCAGAAAACCTGCAATGTGGAACATGATTAATTAGTTATTGGATTATAAGTAAAAATAAATTGGTTGGCATTCCATAATTGGGTAATTTGGGCTTTAAAAGACCTTGGAAGGTAGCACTCGAGGGCCATTTTCACCTTGTTAACTTAGAGGCACATTCTGTGCAGCTGTGCCATAGATAAGAAATAATAAACATCTGAATCTGAAGAACAACTCCCCATCTCCTGCGTTTTAATCCATACTCTGAATAAAAGAACTCATGAAACAGAGAGAAAGAAGAAAAGAACAGAAACAAGAAAAATTAATATCTCTCAATGATTTCAGTCAGAATTTTATTTTCTTATTCAGTACATATCAAGACAAGGAGTTTTAGTCCCATGGACCTACAGTGGAAACTCCATCTATTCCAGCCAAGTTCAGTATCATAATTAAAAAAAAAAAATAGAGACATGGAATCTGGGCTCATTTCTAAGGGAAATGGGAGGAAAGTTTTGTATGTTCACCTTGACAATCTCTTTCCTCTAAAGTACTGGCTTAGTTTTATGTGTTGCAGATCCACAAAATATTCTAAGACACTGATTGACTAAATCATTTCAGCCTGTGATTTGACTAAACCGGCTGAAAATGTTTAAAATAAACTAAACATGTCTCTGAAAATACATAGAATACAGAATATGTCTGAAAATATCTCTATCAAGGAGCAAAACATAAAATAATATTGTGAATAATATTGACCTTAAATACTCTCACAATACCTGCATTTCCTGTCCTCCACCAAGCCTATCCTACAATTCCATTGTGTACAGTGTTTGGTTTTAGTTACCAATACTGGATGAGAAACTTGACCAAACATTTTTACAAATATGCCATCTTTGCACGTTGCTATATATTCTTCTTATATTATTTTTCATTTTGCTTTATCTTTTACTACTGTAATCTCTTAAAATAATGAACTATGCTTCACTTAAACTTTTAAAAATCCTAACCCTAATCTGGCATTAATGGCATTTACATAATTTTAAGTAATATTTTGGGGGTTTTTTACAAATTTAAGTAAAATTTTATAAAAATAAGAACACAATATATCTGGAAAAAATACTGTTTTACATACCAGTTAAATCACTTCCCCTCAAGTGCACATGAAGATGCATTACAAAGTAAATATATACAAGCATAATATATATACCAGAAACACTGCTGATTTTCAACATATATAATTGTATTTAACATTATCCAATTGGAAATGTCAATCAAATAGCATTTTAGCAAATGTGAAAATATAGTAATTTTCTTTTATGTTTGAGAAGCTAGAGATGATTTTTAAGACTGTTTCAATTGTTTTTGAAACGTTGTTTCAAAATATTTTAATTTCATTAGTCATAAGGGTATTGTGTTCAAGAATAAGCAGTGAGGATCATTTTCAAAAAAATAACACGTACGTTTCAAACATTAAATTCAGTAATTGTTTAATTCCTTTTTAAAAAATCCCCTTCCTCAGTAGATATTTTAAATCAAATTTTAGCATATTTAAAATATGCTGTTCCTTCTGTAGTTTAAAAACTAATATATATGTAGGCATGTACTTAGATGTATATAGTACATATTCAAATAGATTTAATTTAATTAACTTTAAGAAATATATATATATTCAGAGCAAAATCTAAAAACACAATGAAAACTTAGATGTGTATGAATATAGTCTGAATTTTATGAATTTAAGGAGCTAAAGTTTTGTGCAAATGATTAAATTGTTACTAAGGAGACAATTCTGCACACCAGTGTTTGTTTTGAAAGTTACAGTTTTCAATTAGCAATTTTTTTTCTCACTTTTATCTTAGTCCATCACAACTCTATGACTTCTTATACAGGATTTGACAGAGTGCAACAAAAGTAATTAGATGGTTTTGTTTTTTTTTCTATAGAACACAGTTTGACTGTTAGTTCATAGAAGAGACACACAAGGATCCGTGTGAGCTGCTTAACCTAAAATGCCTTTTCTTTATTTTCTGAGATATTTCTGCAGTTTTTAAGTTTATAAGTTGAAGCACAGTCATTAAATAATAAAATATTTTACAATTCACAGAACCACATTTGAAGCTGTACTTTCAAATTTGCTCCGTCTTTTGGAAGAGATTTTGTAACCTGTTTTCATTCCATGAACATTTTTTCCCTATCAGCTAGACATCAAAGCATTTGAACTGATGCTATAAAACACGTTTTTTCTTCCCTCTTCACTTCTCTTCTCAATCTGTCATTTGCATTTTGAGTTTACTTCAGATATCCTAGTTTTGGCAAATATACCCTCAGAACTAATGAAACTGACAAAAGTAGTGTACATAATGTGAAATTTCATGTCCCCTTGAATTATTTTTTGTGAAAGTTAAAGCATTTTTCAAATACAGATCTTGAAGTGAAAATTGGTTATTTCAGGCAAATTTCTTAACACAACAAAAGTAACACATCTGAACCACATTTGACTTCAAGAAGGAAATCTTTATTAATACTGTCCTAGAATTTCCCATGACACAATTTAAGCTCTAGAATGTTGAAGGCTAAATAAGTCTCACTGGTATTTGGGGCTGAGCATATTTTTATTTCTTTGTTTTTACTAATGATTCTATTAAAGAAGAGTACAAAAGAAAAAAAAATAGCTCTAACAACCTTAAGTTGTGCTGAAAAGCAGATTAATCAATATGGAAACACATATGGGGCTTTTTAAAATTGATTAAGTTGTATGTTGCAAAGATGAACAGGAAGTATATATACATCATCATGAAACAAATCCAAACCATGTATTTTCTATTGGCAATTATGCCAGATCTCTGAAAGTAGATAAATATATATGCAATGGAGCATGCTTGTCTTTCCTTTTTTTTTTCCTTTTTTGTCTGTGTGTGCAGGTATCAAAAATGACTGGCACTGCTTGTCATGGTGAAGCTGGTATTTATGTTTGCAACTCACTTACATGGAAATGTGTATGGTCTCTAAATGTGTCTTAGCATTATTTGCATAATAATTCTAAGAGGCTCTAGAATCAAGTTTGCAGCCTTAAGGTATCCTATATTTGGCATTGCACAGATCTGGAAATATTTTTAACCCTTAACCGAAGTCTGGTTCAATATATTTTTTGGGCACATAGCTATACCCCTATAGCCAAGGAATGGCCACTGAGGTTTAAAAGAATTGTTTTGGGGATACTAAAGTATTAACTGTACCAAATAAGCCATAGAATCTTTTCAAGTGAAAATAAATCACCCATTATGAGGAAAATGGGAAAAAATAATGTATTTGTTTCTCAGTTTGTTTCATTCCATCACTTTAAAAACCCCAAAACTTTAAAAAACAACCGAAGGCATTCCCAATTGAAAGACATTTAATCAAATACTCAGATTTCATGATAAGAAGTGAAGTGCTTTTCTGAATAGAAGTGTTAAGAAGGTCTACTCCTAGTGCAGAGAAGAAGCACTCACAATTTAATCAGTTTCCACTGAGAAGCAAAGTCTTCTACGGTTTGAATCTGTGCTTTTGATATTGTTTGCATACAAAGCCAGCAAAGTAATTTGTAGTTTCATATCTCGTTGTTCTTAAGATCTCCTTACTTCTTTCCTTATCTCTGTAGCATACACAGGAAAATGTCATCACACTTTTCTTTATCATTCCTTGGTTATTGCCAGAACAAAGTTAATATCCTAGGGGGAAAAAAGAAATTCACAACTTTCACATTTACTTGGTCAATATATACAATTATTTTGGTTGTGTGTAAAGGGAAGGAGATATTTGCATACTTGTAAACTCAATGATGGAATAACAACCTGAATTAGTATCAGTATTGGTAAAAATTTTAAATTGACTTGCAAAATGCTTTTTGCCAATGCCCTGTATTGGATAGTGAATATATACTATTCAAACTGGTTTAGGTTGAACTGGTGAGGGGAGAGGAAAGACTGTCCAGTCTAGAAATTATTTTCAGTAGTGTATGGGCAAGGTCAAGCCATTTTGGTGTTTTACTTCTGTCATGGTCTGCTAGTGCTGTCTTTGAATACTCATGATCTGGCCTGGTAGTGCCTTATACTATAAAAGTTCTGTTCTAAAGGTGTGTGGGGAATGATTACTACGAGGAAATCATCTTATTACTACCCTGGAGCCACAATCCAAAGGGCTGGGTTGACAAAGAGGAGTTAACTGAGTCACCTAGGAAGTTATATCACTCATTAAAGGCTGCAATGAGCTTTAGAAGCAGATTATCTTCAGTCAGATCTCCATTGCTACCATGGCCTACTCTAGTCCCAGAACTTGTACTTTATTTCTAATTGAGAAGCAATTAAAAAGATAGATGGGAGAATTATCTTATTGCTTGACATTCAGCAGGAAAAGAAAATAGTATTAATTCTGCATTACTTTATGGATGAAGGACCCAAAAATGTAATGTAAAAGGAAAATGGCTAATAATATAATAAAAATTCATTAATTAGATTTCATAAATTTGCATGAAAAAATCACAAGATGGTAACTCAGTCTGCTCATATTATTTTTCTCACAAAAGAAAGACAAATTTAGGCAGATATTTGTGTTAAAAATACAAACTGGGCAACAAGACTTCCTTCAAACAGAGCTAAAGGATAAGATTACTGAAGACAGTGATGTGCTCCATCAACAGTGGTTTTTTATTTTGTAGAAATAAAAATAGCACATTATTTTTACACCTGTAACATTTTTAACCTAATACTAATGAATTGTTTTTTGCAACAAAGATTTGCCCCAAAAGCGTGACATGGTGTAAGCATAGTATGTGTTTATTATTTCCACATAACAGG
This sequence comes from Struthidea cinerea, assembly GCA_013397865.1. NCBI lineage: Eukaryota > Metazoa > Chordata > Aves > Passeriformes > Corcoracidae > Struthidea > Struthidea cinerea. The sequence goes on along the minus strand of VZTI01002183.1, from coordinate 57,449 downwards.
TATGCTCATTTGTCTTATTCAAACTCAAACCCAATACTCTGTACACCATTTAAAATATGACATTTTTAAAAAATTGTTTGGCATTAGTATTCATTCAAAGTCAGTTTCGGAATAAGCATAGTTTTGTGACTGGAAATACTTGAAGTGCTAAGAGCATGTAGGGATTTTTTTTTTCTTTTCTGTTATAGTGAATTCTAAAGTGCTAATCTGTTTAAAAAGTGTCCATGTGAATAAATGCTTAGCATCCCTACTAGTGCGGAAACATCTCTATAAAAGGCTTTTCATCCACTTTTGTTATTTTCGAATATTTCTTTTCTTTCTAAGGAGATAGCTACAACCACAAAAAACAGGGCTTAAAAAACATCTGTTGAATTCTCTATTCAGGCAAATATCAGGCTTAAGGATATATTTAGCAATGTAAATTTGTTTATTTATTTGGTTGAAGAGAATTTTAGACTAGATCATGGTTATATATTATTTTATTTCTGTAGCACTTTAAAAATAAATTTTATGAGACTAAGATATCAGAAATGGCAAATGATCCATTAAGACATTTCCTTAATTATCTTCTGTAAGATTTAAATTATATGCAGTAATGGGAATAATCTGTATATGTTCTTATATTATAGATTAACTGAGAGACTATTTTGTTAGGAAAATATCCCAAAACATTAAATGGATTTGAAAGTGTTTGAATGTTTTTAGATTTGGAAAAAATTGCATTTTGTGGTAATCTTCCTGTATTGCAATTATGCATCATATTTGAGAGAGGACCAAAAATCTGAGTATTTTATCTCTATTCATGGAACAACAGTGTTGGTTTCACCGGAACTTCCAATAAGTCATGACCTACTTTATTCATTAAAATATTTTAAATCATAGAATCATTACAGTTGGAAAAGACGTCCAAGATCAACCGCTAATGTAGCACCATCATGTCCACCACTAAATCATGTCTCCAAGTGCCACACCCACATGTTTTTTGAACACTTCCAGAGTTGGTGATTCCACTGTTTCCCTAGGCAGCTTGTTCCAAATAATATGTCAAAAAATTTTCCCCCCCTTATTTCATAGCATAATACTAATTTAAATATCCCAAATTAGTAAACAGCTTAAGTAGCAAACAAGATATTAAAATAATTTCAAATCCACATTAGTTCTTTGTCGCTGTGAGCGGCACTAATGACGAGGAATGGCACGACAAGTTCAGAAGGAAAGCAGTTCGTGAATTTTTATTAATTAATTAATTCATCTTTTATAACAGGGTTTGCAAAGAGTGTGTTGAATGGCATAAGACAGTTGGGTGCTTGGCCATCCACCCCTTGAGGGGATTGGTCAAGCTCTAAGACACTTATTCCAAAATATTAGAAAGCTAGAACCATAACAATCTTGCATAACAAACCCAGGTGCAAGATAAAGAGTTAGTTTACAAGAACTCATAGCAGTGTTTTTCATAGCCTCTGTGAGAACTGCAAAGTTCTCACAGAACGCTGCAGAAAGCTGAAAGATTTCTCTATCAAAGCTTTTCAGCATCCACAGTTCTGAACAATGCCTTGGTTCATTATTATACTTCAAAGTTATAATAAAATGTTTCATAAAATTACTAAAAGGCTAGTTACCAACGATTTCAAAATTATACCTACCCTGAAGATTTTACTGAGTGGAGTACTTTGGGTGAACAGATTAACAGTGTTCTGGTATGTGGTGCCATGCTCAGTGAAGCCAGAGCGATCTAAATTTAGTAAGAAAATGGGACTAGCATTTACTAAACTTACTTAAATCAATGGAGAGATATATGTCAATACCAATGACTATTGAATAACACCTATTGAGTCATGAAGGTGATTTTTTTGTCACTGATGGTCTTCTAAAATAATTGGAAGTGTTTAAACTTAGCTATCTTCATAGGATTTTGAGTCAATATATAATTTTCAGTAGTAATAAGATTTGGGTGTCTGCTGTTGATTTAAGCAAAACCAAAGCTACAAATATTTTCTGTATCCACAATTTCTAGTTATTAATTTGGGTTATTTATATAATGACTTGCTCTAAATTATCTCTAGTATTTCTAACAGGTTTTTTTGAATTTACATTGTGCTGATCTAAGTTACAAATATGTAACTATATATGCTTGATTTCTCATTTTGTTTTTTCAGATCACATAAATTTAAAAATAACTAATACATGAGGCAAAAGCTAGCGCACAATTAGTCTTTGCTTGTAGGCCGTTGATGCTTTTTGCCACAAATTACATTTTCTTTTTAAAACTTGATGGCAAAGGACAGAGAAGGGAAAAAATATAAAACTCATGATTTTTCAGTGTTCAAAAAAATAAATTTGTCTAATTTTGGTTGTCTAGTTTGTTGTCTACTTATATTAAGTTTTATTATTTTTTTTTCCTTTTCATAATTTGTCACGTTTCTTTTAGGGATCATTTTAGGGATCGTTATATTGGTGAAGTTTAAGAAAATGGCATCCTGTTTTCTCCTTAACATTTTTTCCCTGACATAACGAACATCTTTTCTCCACTTCTGCTGTAGTCAGCACTGACCGGGATCTAATAAAGCAAGGTCTTTAACAGCTTAAAATTGTCCCTGACACAGTCTTGTCAGTTGTTATTAGACCTTGAATGGTACAGACTGTGAAAACCTTTCAAAGACATTTGACAGAGTGGCAGAATGTTTATAAAACTGGCAAAATTTTATAACTTTAAGATACATAAACTAGTATGAAAACTACTTGCCAGACTACTGGATCATATGTTCTACAATATTTATTTCCAAGGTTAATGCTTGTTGACTTTGCAGTACAATGTGCGTTGACAGTGTAGGTTCATTGCCATACAAAAGCTTAGAGAATATCTCATAGCACTTTTAGATCAGCAGCTTTTTGTATGCTTTTTCTGTGCTTTCTGAGTAATAAAGTGTATTCTTATATTCATGAGCACAGTATTTGTCAGGTAAGTTCTGTAAAGACTAAGAATGTGTATAAATTTAAAAGCACTGGCATGAGAAGAAATTTTTTTTATGTGCCACAGCAAAAGTATATAAAATATATTTTTAGACTGTGTGCATTGTTTGTGCAAGAACACAAAATTAAACATTTACCAAATTTTCAACAGAAAATATTATGTTGAGAATCATGGGAGAAAAGGCAGATTTTCCAAACTTACTGCTAAAATTTCAAATACTAGTTTGAAATAATAACGAATAAGTTACTGATGTTCTAAAAACATGGTATCAGTTTCTGTAAATTAAACACTGAATTCAGTAAAATCCTGTCAATTTGCATCAGTGGATGTTCGTGTTTTAGTTTTTTACTTTATGTAAATGTTGATTTGGACATTTGTCAGAGAGAGAAATCCACTCAGATTCATTCTGTAGTAGTAATTTCTTTTGCTATTGTAAACAGAGTCTATCACACAGGACAAAAGAGAAGCAGTTTCTAATTTTATTTTCATTTCTTATAAAAAGTAAAGATGAAAAATATGTATTTCAGCGTGCTTTGCATTTTTGCAGGAATATTATATGAAGAAGTGAAGAGATGCAGTTGTCAATAACCAAACAAATAATTTGTTTGAAGGAAATGGAAAAGTGACAGTGTCCAATAAAATCAAACATAGCAATCATCTCCTTCATCATCATCATCATCATCATCATCATCATCATCATCATCACAATGAAAGGTGGGAAAGAAAATATTTCTGATCCTTCATTCTAGAAAGCTGCATAAAATTTTATGCAGGTAAATTATGCCCTAAGTTAGTTAAAATCATACTTTCAAAGGAGGCTATTTTCTTAGAAGTCTAAACAAAGCCATAAAATATTTAGCATGTGTCCAGCCTATTAATGTATGGGTCCAAAGAAAGTATTGATACAGAAAATATTATGTAATTTTTTGTCCAGTAATATGATAGTTTTTCATTCCTTGTCTCAAACTATACTTGAAAATGTAATGGAACCCAGCATCACAACCAGACTCCCATAGAAAGACATACTGGGAAATATACATTTTTTTGCAAGATCTACATGTACCTGGAATCTAAAAGAGCAGAATTTCCTATCCATTTATTAAAGACCACCATCACTCCCCTCAATTCCATTTAACATGGGAGTTCACCTCACAGGAGTAACAAAATTTTTGGTAAATTTTATTGAGTATCCCTTAAGTTTCCTTTCTGTTGCCTACAAATTAACTTTTCACTTATACATAGGAGAGCATACTTTAAAAAATATTAAAATATATATAAAAAATAAGTAAAATAATATCCTTTTCTTCATTAGTCATGAGGTAATTTTGTTAATTTTAGGGATTTTATCTAGTCAAAAGCGGGATTAAGAATGGTATATTCCAATAGGTGCATTTCTATAACCTCAGGACAGACAACCATCTGGTACTTCCTGGCTAAACCTGTGCCCTTCACAAACACAGTTTGTGATTATAGATGGTCTCTTAGATATTTGTACTCATGTCCATCTGTTTGTATGGCATTATGCCTACGTGCAAGTCAGTCACTGGTGCTGGACATCGGCGAGTTTAGATTGGCCATCTGGATAAAATTGCAGTTGCCCTGTTTTTTAGCTGCACATACAATTCTGCCTCAGTGACATCAGTTTCATGATGGACTGACATACTGCTGGACATGTAGTTACAGAGTGGTGAAATTACACCTTCAAATCAGTCTATTGATACTCATGAAATTCTTAAAAGGAGTAATAAATCTCTCTAAATCAGAGTAATCTGGTGACCAAAAAAAATCACTTCTTCCTATAATCCACTCAAACACCATCAAAAGCTATTACTAGCTGGAATCAGGTGTAGGCCAAATGAGAAGTATTTTGAAAGAATGCTGGTACTGGTTCTGGCTGGGATGGAGTTAGGAAGTTTCTTCACAGCAGTCCATACAGTGCAGCACTTTGCATTTGCTGCTCAGTGTCAGTAACCACCATTTTTTTGGTTACTACTGTGCTTGCAGAGCATCAAGGCTTTCCCTCTCTCTCTTCCCTGCCTCCCTCAAAGTGAGTTTGCTGGGTAAGAACTTGGGAGAGGGCACAGCTGGGACAGATGAACTGAACTGACCAGAGGAATATGTATGAGCATATACCATACCATGCTCAGCAATAAAAACTCTGGGAAAGGAGGAAGAGATGTTTGTTGTCATGGTGGTTGTAACTGTTATGTCCTACTTCCTAGGACATGAGATAACTTCCTTCCTATGGGAAGGAGTGAATTAGTTTCTAATCTTGTTTTGCTTGCACGTGCAGCTTTTGCTTTTCTTATTAAGCTGTCTCTATTTTGATTCATCAGTATTTCACCTTCCTTCTATCTTTTCTTTCCATCCACTGGGAGAGGGGAATGACTGAAAATCAGGGTGTTTTTTTAGCTGCTGGCTCGGTCAACCTACCACAATTCTGAAATAGCATTTATAAGCAGATATTTTCTTTGGAAAACATGAACTTGAAGACTATTAAAATCCACACATGTCAGTAGACCATGTCCAATTCAGGAAAGTTCACATGTCCAAAAAAACATTCTATTTTTTTAAGAAAACAACTGATTTTTGACTTGCAGGGACTCTTCTGAGGATGTGGACCTTTGGTTTTCAGCAACAGAACAGAAATAACTAACACAAAGTAGGAAAACTGCTAATTCAGAATTCTTGTATTTTTTTAACTACCTGAGTGAAGAATAAACATATTTATGCCTTAAAGCACAAGTGACTGACATTTTACATAGTTGGAGTTGTGACTAAATATATATACATATAAAGGTATTGTTTCTCCTACTATTCAGTGCATTTTTTCCTATTATTTTGCGATAAATTGAGAGATGAGGTATATGCATTATCCAAAAGTGACTTTTTGAATAAGTTAATAATTAATTATCAATAATGAAACAAGAAAATATCAAAAAATGAAACTTAGGAGTGAGCTGGATAAGTCAATGTGTCCAGGAATTGAAAAGAAAAGAAAAAAAAAAAAAAAAAAGGAAAAAGCAAAAGCACTCAAACAAATGGTCACTGCGATTGCAATGAAATCTCTCTGAATTATAATTTAATAAATTTACACTTCAGATCTACATAGCAAGGCCGTTTTCTTCATGGATTTATCTTTTAATTGGAATAATTACATTCATCCTATGTTTCTCAAGTTTTTGTATAAAGGTTCAGAAGGTTAAAGAAAAATGGATTGATCTTTTTTTCACTATATATGATCATGATAACCAAATCAGCTAAAGTTTTTCCTCAGTGCTTCTAGGAATAGTATGGTGAAACATCGGTGTGATCATCTCAAACTCTCAGCTCAAACATGACAACATTAAGAAGAAAAAAATGCACATAAATGTCCAACTAAGTCTCGAGCTTATTATGTACAGTGAAATAGCATAACATCACATATATGAAAAAACCTGAAAAATAAAGCTGTATCATTTGTGTGTAAGGCACATAAAGAACCTTGCAATATCAATTTATTTGTAAATCTACATCTACTTTTCACTCATGAATGTGTATATTAAATGTGTGGCATTAATGCCCATTTCTGTTATATTTTTGACTCGGATATGATAACTCCGTCAGTGCAGCCTTCATAAGGAATATCTGGATGAACTTTAGTGCTTTTACAGTATTCCTCCGTGCTTGCAACATCTACTACACATTTCCTCTTGCTGTTGTTAGGATCTTTGGGTTTAGGAACTACTTAAAAGTTTGTGACGTTTATGTCCTTCATCCATTTGTAGTAAAATTCTGAAGTGACACTTCATGGCAAATGCTAAAGTGGAATTCGTTGAAGTGTACCAGAAAGGAGTTTGAAACACATGGGAAAGAAAAGAAGAAAGGAAGGAAGACAATATAATTGAGTGTCTGCTACACTGTGAATTGTTTTTACAAGAAACTGCTGACATTTATTTTTTCCATGTTTTTAATCAGTAACTCCTAATATATGATTCTAAAAACAATGTTTTATGACAGAGACACATCTGAATTTACCTAGAGAATGGGTTGTAAGTAAGAGAGATTATGACTGGTATTAAAAACAAATATTCAGTGCAAAAAACATTTGGAAAATTGGTTGTTAGAGTAAGGGTTAATGGATATTAGCTTGCATTAAAATATTGTAAGTCATAAAAGTTTTGTCTTGTTCTGAATAAAAAGGTATATCCAGAAGGCTGAAGCACACTTAATACTATTAAGAGTAGAACATCTTACGACAGTAATAAGCCTCCACTAAAAACATGCATCAAAAATACCTGTCTATTCAAGTATTCAGAGGACTCCATTAACCTTCAAAGTTGCAGATACCTTCAGGTGTCTTTAAATTAATTTATTTTTCTGGCAAAGATGAAAAATGGAAACATATCCAAGGTTCTACTGTATGGAAATTGCAAAGTGTTGTCAAGTTATTACTTCAGTGACAGGTGATTTTTTTGGCAGAAAACACTTTCTTCCACAAGAATTATGCAAGCATATAAATGATTGTCAAAATTTGCTTGGTGTCCAAGATTATAGGTCAGCAAGTAGACCTTCCAGTGGCAGAAGGAATTAAACATAGGTTCATTAAAGGATGGGAATGGAAGGCCAGAATTACATGATGAAATGATACCAAAGGAGAAAATACACATACGTGAAGGTTGCAAGGGGATTTTGACATGACTACTTAGAAGGGCAGGTGTTGAAAGACTTGCCTGGATTGTCTGTATACTAATGGACAGAATTTCGATAACAAACAGCAACTCTAAGTGCAGGACCATGACATTGTCAGAAAAACAAAAATTTGGTGAGATAATACATAGTTGAGGCATTGTCATAGGTAATTAAATGTGGTTAAAGGAAAATCAGGATAATTCTAATTTACTGTTTTCTGTAGATGATAAAATAGACTGAAGGTCTTGTCTGCGCAGTCCTAGAATGTAACAGACGTCACTGTCATTAATCATTGAACTATCACAGCAGATTTGCAAAGTATGGGTGGAACGGTGATGTGTTTGGTTTGCAAAAAATCTGCTGTGTAAAACACTAGTTTGAATCATTTCACGCTGTTTTTCATTCATTCAATTCTTGGGCACATGTTTCCTAGTACTGGGATATCTGTTACAAAATTATGGCCTAAAATGTGCATAATGATACATAAAGAATTAAAAACTTTGGTGTCAGGGAGAACTGATGGAAAAATGCAAGTATGACAACACAAAATAGCAATAAAAAGCTCTGATTCTTGAATTCTACTAATAATGATAATTTTACCTAAAAAGTTTAATTATTTACTAGCATTAAAAAACAGATATTAGCTTGCATTTTTACATTTCTATGAAATTATGCACCTTTTTTCAAAGTGATAGAATTCCAGAAGATTAACGTTCCAGAAAGGATGTAAACTGTTGAATTTTAAATAAATTCTGCTTTTTATACCAAAGCAACTCCATTGATTTCAATATATTTTATATCTGCATAACAAAAGAGAGGGTTTTCCTACATCTTTCTTGAATTATAAAAGGTAATTTAAGGATGATAATGAAAATTCTCATGTTCTCTTTCTTTTCTCTTCCTTTCCAAAATTTATTTCTGAAGCATAAATTCTTTCATTATTTTACAGAAGGTAAGATTTTGTTGATAAAAATCAGTGCTCTAAACACAATAGTAATTTCCATAAGTATTTTCCTGTGAGCTTCTTACACAGTTCTATTTTGGTGTAGTACATAGTAAAGATAGAGCTGGAAATACTGTACTTAGCTGCAACTAGATACTTTTCTTACACATCCCTTTTGTGCATATCAAACTTTCTCAGACTCAGCAACATTAATACAGAAGTTGTCAGATCATGGTTTCTGCTTTCCTGAACCCTCTTCTTTCTCAACACATTTGAATGGTAAGGGCTAATCTGAGTATATGGAGAAAAGCTGTATGCATGTATGAAGGTGCTGTGCAGTTAGTCCAAATGAAGGAAGAAATTAGTATTTCCTAACTAAGTAACAGCCATTTCTAGAAAGTGATTTGTTCAGGCTAATCTTCCTTCCAAACAGGGGAATTTCAGACTAAATAAGTTTAGGATGATAGGTTAGTTATCAAATACCCATACAGCTAAAACTGAGGGACATGAATTAAAGTCCAAGGAACTGAAAAAGGGAGAAGTAATATCCTTCTGCCCAGATACAGGCAAAGAGCCTGATATGAACAAAGCAGATAGAAAAAAGTAGAGGAGAGCGCAGCTAGGGAGTTAAGTATTGTTCTTTCTTCATCATAATTTCAATCCATGTTTCACCAAAGTGTACCTTTTCTCAAGATAAAATGTAGTACAGTGAGATAAGTAGAAACTCTCTTGGTAGGACAGAAATTTATTAATAATGTTTGCTTTCCTTTAAGTATTTAAACAGTTTGATTGCTTGCCTGAAATGATTTTGTACTTAATGAAAAAAATCCAAGTTTGTTATTTTATTTTCCACAGTACTGCAGCAAAGTCAGTGGACAGCTTTCCACTGATATCAATACTCTTTGCAAGCAGTATCAATGACCTGATCATCCAGGCCATTTCATACGTGAAAGCATATTGCCTTCAAGGAAAGTTCTGCATATAGAAATATTTGAGAATTGAGTTTGAAATTGAAAAATTACTTCAGATTTCCAGCATATTTATTTTAATATAATCACAGAATAAATTGAGTTGGAAGGGACCCACAAGGATCATCAAGTACAGCTCCCACTCCTGCACAGCACCACTTCAAGAGTCACGCCATGCGCCCGAAAGCATTGTCTAAACACTTCTTGAACTGCCACGCTTGGTGCTGTGACCACTTCCCTGGGGAGCCTGTTCCCTCTGGGTGAAAAACCTTTTTCTAGTATCCAACCTAAGCTTCCCTTGACAGCTTCAGGGTATTCCCTCAAGTTCTGTCACTTGTCACCACAGAGAAGAGATCAGTGTCTGCCCCTCCTCTTCCCCTCATGAGGAAGTTATAACTGCAACAAGGTCTCCCTTCAGTCTCCTCTTCTCCAGGCTGAACACGCCAAGTGAACTCAGCTGCTCCTCACGCAGCTTCCCCTCAAGGCCCTTCACCACCTTTGTCACCCTCCTTTGGATGCTTTCTAACAGCTTTGTATCCTTACACTGTGGTGCCCAAAACTGCACACAATATCCAAGGCGAGGCTGTACCAGCACAGAGCAGAGCAGGACAATCTCCTCCCTTGCCAGGCTGGTGATGCTGTGCCTGATGCCCCCCCCCCCAGGACACACTTGGCCCTCCTGGCTGCCAGGCACTGCTGGTCAACTTTCTCTTAACCAAGACCCCCAGACCCCTTTCTGTGACACTGCTTTCCATCATCTCATTCCCTAATCTGTACCTACATCCAAGGTCACCCCATCCCAGGTGCAGAGTCCAGCACTTTTTCCCTTGTTGAACTTCTTATGGTTGGTGATTGCCCGGTCCCCTAATTTGTTGAGGTCTCTGCAGGGCCTCTGAGGGATCCAGCTGGAGCAGAAGATTCCATGCAATTTCAGGGTCAGCTGGGAGTTGATCATTCTCACAGTCATGGTCCTCTGGCTCAGGGCACTGAGACCCCCTCAGCCCATCATCTGTGTTGAAAACAGGGGTAAAGAATGCATTAATCATCTCTGTCTTGTCCATATCCCTGTTTGTGAGGTGATTCTTCTCATCCTGCAACGGGCTGATGTTATTTTTACACTGCCTCTTGCCATTAATTTACTTGAAAAAAATCCTTTTTCTTGTCCCTCACAGTTCTGGCCAGCTTCAACTCCAATTGAGTTTTTGATGAACAAATCTTCTCCCTACAGTGGCAAGCAGCATCTCTATATTTTTCCCATGTCACCTCATCTTGCTTCCATTGGTCATACACCTTCCTTTTTTGCCTTATTTCCAAGAGAGGATCTCTGTTCAGCCAAGCCAGCCTTCTGCCTCGCCTGCTTGACTTCCAACATTTGGGAATTGCCTGTTGCTCTGCCCCTAGGAGGTGATGTTTAAAAAGTGACCAGCACTGATGGATCCCAGAACCTGCAAAAACATTTTCTCAGGGGACCTTACTAATTCCCTGAGCAACTTGAAGTCCGCTCTCGTCATGTCTGGCTGAGGTTTTGCTGGCACTTTTCCCACGGATTTTAAACTTGATCGCTTTGTGGTTACCTTGGCCAAGATGGCCACCAATGTCCACTTCTCTCATGAGACCCTCTCTGTTGCCAAACAGTAGATCAAGGAGAGCATCTTTCCAAGTTGGCTTCCTTAGGACCTGTTCCATAAAGCTGTCATCCAGGTTTATGTAGGAATCTTCTGGCATGGGTTGTACCAGCTGTGTGATGCTCCCAGTTAATTTCTGACAAGTGGAAGTCTCCCATAAGGACAAGGGCAGTTGACCTGGAAGCTTCCCTTAGTTCTGCAAATAATAACTCATCTGTATCATCATCCTAGCTAGCAGGCCTACAGCAGACTCCCAATGTGTGTGAGAATTTTTTACACTAAAAGTTAATTTTTCATGGTGTATAGAATTACCCAGTGGAGCAGACGCACTAACTGTAAAATTGGTCCAACTCTATGTGGATGGAGTTGAGAGAGAACCTTATTAACATTACCTCCTCAACAAACCCATTCACACGTATTCTAGAGTGCAAAGGTAATCAATTTTACTGTGGAACCTGAAGATATCGTTGAGATTTGGCAGCTGGGGATTCCTTTCTATGGAATTTAAAAATCAGAACCTGCTGTGTAATTCTGTGGCTAATTTCAAGACATTGGGCCCACATCCAAGAGATACAGTATTGTGGAATCCCTCATACCTACTACCCATTAAAGAACACTCCAATCTTTGGAAGTTACCAGGGTGGGGAGCTGTGGCTAATGAGAATTGTATTTGTGTCGGTATTAAATCCTGATTTTTCTGTTTATAACTTTGTTATTATTGAAGAATGTGATTTTTACTATTCAGATCCAGTTTTATCCTATCAATTGTTGCAATCTAATCACGCCCTATGATTATACTCCTGATGCCCACTGTTTTATTTTTCATTTCGGTAACCACATTGTATTGGACTATGATTTGTGCTGTCCTCCTCTTTCTTCTCTCTTTTGTCTTTTGGTCTGCTAAGTGAAAGTCACCATCCTTGAAGAAAATTTGGAGTGAGCAGCAGAAGAGGAGAAATTAGCAAATGCTTCGACTCACTGGGGTGGTGTGAAAGACTGGACTATTAATCATTAGTGACTCAAAACATTTGCCCATTTGTGGAGATGCCAAGGTGCTTTGCTGAGGCCCAGGTTGTGTCCCCCAAGGGAGGAGGTAATTTTTTGAGTGTGTAAGGGCTGATACAGAGAGGGTTGAACTATCACAACGTGGAGGCTGCAAGCCAGGTTTTGAGGCGGATAAGAGGCAAATATTGCAAGGTGAGGATGTTTTGCTACTCTTAATCATACAGGTTTCCCCTTGGATTACTCCTCTTTCCAGTAAAATTTAATATAGCAGTGTCATTTTCACTGATTTGAAGGGAACTTTTCATATGTACTTCCAGTTTATTCATCTAAACTTACAATGCCTTAGTAATGAACAATTCTATATAGAAAATGTTTGCCATCCTGTATTCCAAACATAAACAATCATGTGTATGGGGAATTATAAGATAGAATTGGGTTGTGAGCTGTAAAACTTGCCTGCCGAGGCACATGGCAGCACAAAGGAGCACATGGCAGCACACAGAGGCTTGTCTCCACCGGACCCTGGGAGGAGGAGGTGTCACACGGCGGAGCCCTACAGAGAGCAGCCTGCTGGGAGCTGATAGACAAGTGAACAGCGAGTGATCATCCCATAGAAGGACACTTAAGAAGTGTGTTGCTAATGTAGCAACACGGGATAGGTCACGCCACACAAGGAAATACTGTGCCTTAGTAAAGTGTATAAAACCAGCTCATTCCTTTGAATAAACAATTCAGATTCCCTGCCGGTCTGGGTCCGTGATTCAGTCACCGACACATGTGTTGTATTTATAGCTTTAAAAATACTTTCATATTCATATTAGTTTTACTAATTTTTATACATTTATTGAAATCAGTTACTTAAGTAAAAGAGATAGGCTCAGTAAAAACACATAGCACAGATTTAAATAATTGAGCAAATATTCCCATTTTCTTTTTCAAAGTAAATCAAAATTTCAGAACAATTTGTGATAAATAATTATTTGCTTTTGTCATGTGGTGCTCCATGAAAACAGAAAAGTAAGAATATAATAAAACATGAACTGCATTTCAGTTTTAACTTTGATTATATCTGTCATGTTCTGAGTGGAAAGAGGAAATCTGAGCACAGAATTTACCTTTAGACCAAAGAATGTTTAAGTGGCCCAAACTATTAATACAGAAAAATAGTAATAATAATGCAGTTATAATGCTTCTATAAAAGATTCCTTGTATCCTTGCTTTATACATGCTTTCAATGTTTCTCTGGGCTCACCCCCAAGCATTCCTTATAAAGACTAGGGTGAAGACAAGTTTCCAATTAGCCTTTGGTGTCCTGTGTTCTTTGTGAGAAGATGGAGGAGGGATCCTTCCTGCACAGTTGTGATCCTTCCTGCTCAGTGTTTTTTCACACTTGAGAAAACTGACTTTGCTAACTTAGGTTAACTGTCAGCAGAACAGCTGACCTACACTGCTTGGCCTATGACTTTAGATGAGATCTGTTTAAAATCTAACTTGTATTTCCATGTGATGCTTTTTTGGCCTATTATTAACTCGTAATTTTTGTAATCATATGTTCTTTGCAAATACCTTGGAAGATGAAATATTTTCGTCTTCTTGGTTTAGAATAATAGAAGACTTTGAGAGAATATTCATACATAAAGCTCTTCATAGAAGAAATGCATAAGTGTTGAAAAAAGACATTAGCTGTTTTAGAATTAATAAACATATGTTTTCTCAGGAGTGAGAAGAAGTAGTATGCAAACTGCTAATGTTAAAAAATTTCGCCAAAAATGGAAATGTTTCAGTTTCAAGGCAAGTAAAGCAGTAGTGTACTGATAGAAATTTCAACCTTCTTGTTACTGGCCCAGCACATATTTTTTTGTAAATTTTTCTTTGTTTTCTTTGTTCACTTTTTATAAGTTATACCCTTTTGTATCACACCATTTGACTAGAGTAAATATTTAAAGAGATACTATTCAAAATTCTTTATTAAGTTTTCACTTCTTTTTTACATAAGGCTACACCTCAGATGCTGCAGATAATCTACAAGATTCCCTGTGTTAGGTCCTGCCTAAAGTCATTGCAGGAGATGCTGGTCCTTACAACATAAACAAAGGGAGAAAAAAAAAAGCAAGAGCATGAGGAATATAGTTCAATGTCCAAGGCCATTGAAGAACTTGCCTGGGTCAATAAAAGAAGTTAGATTTCTTGTTGCCCAACTTTTGTCATTGAATCACAATGCCACTGGTTATTACAGTTTTAATAGATTCTTGCAATATGGTATAAATAATTTTGTTTACAAGAGCAGAATTCTCACACTCTCACATCATCAGCGCGAAGACCATTTCAGACCCTCTGCACCCTGACATTTCCTTGAAAACGCATAAATCTTTGAAAAAAGTGTCCCTGACACAGTTACACAGCTGCCAAACCTTTCCCTTCTTCTAGAGAAAGAGCTCCTTTCTTTAAACCTTGGCTGTTCTCAGAGCATTTTAGAATGATGTCAGTGTTCCAGCAGAGTATATGACATCTTTCTCTGATGATTTAAAGCCAACTAATCATTGAATCAACTGTTCTGAGACAACTCATGGATAATGTTTTTTTAGGACTCAGTCTTGCAAATCTGAGTAGAATGGCCCAAGCACAGAAAAACACGTATTCATTTAAGTAGTCATATTATCGTATAATTTTTTTGTTTGAGTTTGAAGGCTGTTGCATATCGCTATCTCAAGCTCTGCAGCTTCTGTGCCGGAGTGCGAGGTGTTGCGATCTCTAAAAGGCAACTCCAAAGCCAAGCCGCTCAGCAGTATCAGCTACATACAATCACACACGCGTGCACACACAAATGCACGAACAGCTTCAGTAATATGGGTCAGCGGCAAAGAGGCAGGAAAGGTCTTTGCATAGATTTCCACAGGAGCAGTTTATTGCTTCCACACTGTGAAGGATCCCAGAAGCAAAAATTGCTTCCACACTGTGAAGGATCCCAGAAGCAAAGACCGAGA
Organism: Struthidea cinerea; assembly: GCA_013397865.1. Classification (NCBI taxonomy): domain Eukaryota; kingdom Metazoa; phylum Chordata; class Aves; order Passeriformes; family Corcoracidae; genus Struthidea; species Struthidea cinerea. The sequence goes on along the minus strand of VZTI01002183.1, from coordinate 42,282 downwards.
ACAATCGGGGGTCTAGGTTTAAGTATGGGGGCAGTACAAAGGCGGGACTAGGGATGGGGACCAATGGGGAAGCTCTGGGGGAGTGGTGAGATGCAAAGGCCAGTGAGGGGAACCTGAAGTGGAGATCTTTCTGGAATATGAAACATATAAGGTAGCAAGGGGCTGGGGCGGCCAACAGCCAACCAGGGAAGCAGAACTGGAGCAGATTAACATAACAGAACAAAGCATTCTGGGAGAGGCTTCCTTTCTCACCGTGACCGGACGTAAGTTTCTGGTACCAGGGACTGTCTTACCAAAGAACTCTCTTGGTCTCTTGTACCACAGGCCAAGCAGCCACCACAGTTGCAAGCACAACTGGAAACACACTAAAATATTTTTTTTATGTTGTGATCACATTTTCTGATCTTCACCCTGCTTTGCTTTGAAAGCTTCTAGGAGATAATCTAAATCTTTAAGGTGGATATATTTGGAAATTTTTTCTGGTTTCTCAGCTTTTATTTTTAATTTTCATTCTCTTTTTTAGACATGTTCAGAAGTTTGTTCCCTGTTAATAACAAAATTATCATTGCTAATTGATAGAAAGAAGAAAGAAAACACACCTTACTCCAGTCATTTCAATGTTTTAAAAACTGGATTAAGCATCAGAGTAACTGGGACAGGAACTCTTAATACCTATTAAAATGTGTCTGCATTTGATTTTAATTTTAGATAATCATGTGCATATCCAGTTATTGATCCAAAGACACGAAAACAAACTAAAAGAAAAAAGTTTTTTTTTTCATAGATACTAATAGGTAGATGTGACTATTAATGACTGGAAATGGTTTGCAGGTCTGGGTTATGAAGGTCTCTACTATTTTATTTATTTATAGATATATGCCTGTGGAGAGTGGAAACTCATGGAAAAAACTGTTAATTGGAATCAATAAAGAAAGAAAATAACAAGCTGGAAAAGTTGGCAAACAAGAAAATTTAGAAACATTGATAAAGTGTCAACACCAATCAGCATCAAGATCAAGTCTTCACAAAGTTACAGTGTCCTTGTTTTGGTTGATTTAGGTTAACTCCATTTGGGATTAATTTAAAGACATTTTGGCTCAGTTGACTTAAATGACTCAAAGGCAAACACTGAATGTAGTTTTAATCTGACACCTGTATCTCCATAAAAAGCTGCAGTATCATTTGAGTAAAAAAGAAAGTTTTCAAAATTGTAACACGTTCTTTTCAAAGGATTTTAGAAATATGATTCTAATTCCTTGTAGTTTTCAATAGTAGTCAAGAACCTCCTTTTTCAGGTTCTTTAAACAATGTCTTTATTATCCTTCAATTAGCTTGCATAAAAAAAAAATCAAAAGAAATCAAATGTATATCTAGAAATCCTTACTATTTTTTCACTAAGTTACTTAAGCTTCACTGACCCTTTGATAATGGATAAATCCCTCACTGACTTTTTGGTCATTCTTTTGAGAATGAAGATAATTGTCCACTAGAATACAAAATCCTTTTCCCAGGAGACATTCCAAGTAATCCCTTGTCCCAGACCTGACAGCTATTTATATCCAGAAATATTTAAAATTTTTTAGTAATTTTCTTTGTGGCATGAATGCAAATGAATATGGAAAAATGCATCGCAGCCCTCTAGTCTAGCCTTGACTTTACAGAACTTTCGGAAAAATAGTGTGTACATCAAGCTGCTGGAAATTGTTTACTTATCTTGAAGACATAAAGACGAAGGATTCAGCTAAACCTGGCTAGAGTTGATTCTGTGAGCTCCAGGGATACTAAAGATTTCAAGCTACTTGCTCACACTTCTAAGCCATCACCCTCCAGTAAAGGCTAAATGTTCTATTATTGTGGTATCTGTCTGACTACTTACTTCTTTTAAAACTCAATTTTTTCCCTGAAGAAAAAGCTTTCTGCTAATCATTATAAGTATCCCAGCCTTTTTCAGTTCTCCTCAGTTCAAGTAATTGAGAAGGTCCCCTTATTTTACATTTTTTTGTCAGAGACTAAAATGAGAGTAAAGAAAAGGGCAGGTAACCCCTACCTCTATTCTTCAAGATACTAAATTTATGGCATAAATTATGATTACACAATACTATATATTTACAGTGAATATTTACTTCTCTACAACTGTGGCGGTTTCACACCAGCCAGAAATTAGACTCCAAATAAGCCACTTCCCTTTTTCACACCCCTTCCGGTATGACAGGGACTGATGCAAAGACTATGGGTTGAGATAGCAATTTATTGAAAACAAAAAGGCAATGGAATAAGAAATGCACAGTAACAGCAGCCATTTTAATAACACAATTATACAAAAAAAAGAAGGTGCTTTACCCAGAAAGGAGTTCACAATCTTTACTTAGTTCCACGTGGCTGCTGGGACAAAGACAAGATGGTGGAAGCTCCCCTAGGTCACTTCCATGTGGCCCCCAGACAAACACAGGATGGCAGCTGATCCTGCACTGGCATCTCTCCCCCCATCCCGGATCCTGAGATAATGCAAATCATTGACAGATAAACCCCTGAAAGCCAGATTGTCCACACTGCAGCGCACGCTCACTTCTTCTTCCCCCCAAAGCCACATGTAGTGGGTTGAACCTGAGTTGGTGGACAGTCTTTTAGACTAATGACACTTCTCACAATTTACATATTTAAACCACGCGGAAAGGTGGGAATTTCCTTTCGTTCCAGCTCGCCTGCCAGAAGGTGAGGGGGCCTCGGAGCCTGCAGGGCCCGCTGGGCCGGGGCCCCTGCCCCCTTCCCCTTTTCTCAATGCTGCGGCACTGACCCTGGGTCGCTGTGGGTGGGGAACTATCCGAGAGCCACAGGCAGCTAAAACCAGCCATGGACTGCCACGCAGCTAAACCCATCTGGCGTGGCTTCTTGGGACTGGCGGGTCCCTCTCCTCTCCTCGCGGAGCCGATGGAGCCAGCGGGAGCCAGTGGAGCCTCCTGTCTGCAGCCAGCACACTTTGCACTGAACTGAAGAAGACACCCTGCAGCCAGCAGCACAGAGGGAGCGAGGCTTTCCCCACCATAAAGCCTGAACAAGAACACTCTTCACCATGGCGGCTTCAGAGTCAGAGAGAAAGAGAAAGTGAGTCATGTGAGAGAAAGCTGAAAATGACGACAGGAGAAAAGGGGCGGTGCCGCGTTTTCTGCGCATAGCTTAAAAAACTTCTTGCATGCCGTGGTAAGAAACTGTAATACCACAAACTGTCTCTTTAATCCATTTGAAGTACATGGGGGGATGGAGAATTCACGTGTGGCCCGTGAAGATTGTGAAGAGTGCCTATGCCAGGCTATATAGAAGCAGTGAAAGGCTTTTAGAGACTTGCGGTGAAGAAACCCTTTGTGTTCAGGCCAAAATAACTCATCCTTAAAAAGATCAATAACCCCATGTGATGGCCCATGTTTGGCAATGTGAAGGAACTGTGAGATTTTTCATGGAAGCGATGTTTTACACCACAGCAGATTGTTTCTTTCCGGGCGGGTCTGCTGTTGGTGGCAGTTTGGGAACCACGTGAAGCAGAAGAAAACCCTTTTTTCCTTAAGCATAAGAAAGAGACATTTCAAGAACTGCAACACTGACTAAAATCCCATGTTCTGTTATCCTTTGTGCGAATTGGGTAAAAGGAGGGAAATGCTGGAAGAGAGGGGAGGTTTGCTTTAATTTCTTGTTATTTCTTTTTTTTTGACTTTTAATTCTGTTAGTAATAAACTTTTTCTTTGTACAGCAACTGTTTAAGTTTGAACCTGTTTTGCCTTGCAGCTCTCTAGTTTTCCTCAGTATTTTCTTATTTTCCCCTTATGAAAATAACAGATTTCGTGTGCATGATGTTTAGCTGCATCAAACCACGACACCACACCCCCTAGTGATGATGTCAGCGGTATAGAAGAGCAACCTAGTCATGCCAACACAGCACTAAATTCCCCAACAGAACTACATTGACTAAAAGCTATGATAAACAGATTCAAATCCAACAGATAAGAAAATATGACTGTGTACTGGTTTCCTCAAAAAAATATGTTAAGATGAATTTATAAGCCAAGCAGTCTCAAAACTTTCTCAGCTCATTTGCTAACTGTGACTATTTCAGAAGCAGTATATTTGTGTATGTGTTAATTACAGATTTTCTGATTGGAATACTTGAAAGTCCTGTTGGCTAAAAGCCCAACCATACAAATGTCCTTCTTTTTTCCCCATACATACATTGAATCCCACCAAGAAAGACAAAGTGTAACAGTAAGTGTTGAAATTATTAAGGCCTTGTCAAGTTTGGAAGATTATATTAAAGAAAAATGGGGTCAAGAAGTAAGGCTAAAATAAAATTCCCAAGTAAATATGTCCAAGATTAAACAACAGCAATGATCAAAATTCCCATGATTTATAAGAAAATAAATTAAATAGGCAACTGTGTAGCTAATGTTAATTGATGACAATATAATTATAATGGCAAAATTCTGACAGAGACTGAATTTTATGGAAAGAACTCACCACACAATAAAACACGTAAAGTAAAAATTCTCTAAGAAGTAAGTCCTACCTGATCTATTCTAGATATTCAAGAACACTTTTGCCGAATTTATAATGCATATGAGTATTTTGAAAGAAATGTAGGGAATAATGCAAACAGAGGCAGAAGAACATCAAGAGCATTGTAATCTCTGTAGAATTATGATCCTTGAATAACATAAGCTTATTGTCTTAAATATACTGTAATTTTAAGGGATATTGCTACTCATTTTAAGCCACTGTTTGCTATTCTGTCTCTTGAAATAGGTTATAAAATAGTTCAAAGTGATAAGGACAGAAAAGAGAAAAAGATTTAACATTATTGTTATTTAAAAAAAAAACAAAATAAAACCCTAAAAGCAAACAGTTGGCAAACCAATCAGTGAAAAATCCCACAAATATATTAGTGCAACTTTTAAAAACTATTACATCTATTTCTCACAATTGTCCTTGAGTATTATAATTGTTACAACTATTACAAAAAGTGACATTATAATCTCTATTACCACATTGTTCATTTACTCATCTCAAATTAGCACAAAAGGTTGAACTCAAATATTTAATTGATTAGGATAAGAAAAATCAGTTCATGAGTCTGTACTATATGCACACAATAAAATTAAAACTAAAACAAAACTAATAACAACAGTAATGTAGCAATTTAATTTGTGCCCAAGACTCTTCTACTGGAATTTACTGTTCTACAAAATAACAAAAAAGTTCTGAAACCTCAGTTATCTTGCCAGTTTCCTGTATTCCCTGACCATAATGTTACAGAATACACTGAAGCTTTTTAAATCTCTCAGTATCTCCTGTAACAGCTACCACATTTTATGAAATTTAACAAACAAGATTTTCAGAGATCATAAGCAATTTTTTTTTCCTAGCCACCAGGACATGGAATCCCACATAGTGTAGCTCTTAGTATCTAAATTAACATACAACAGAAGATGACAACAGGAAGAATAAACTATAATCTAATGGGTGGGAAACTGCTTATAAAACTAGGAAGCCAAAGCTCAAATTTCAGTCCAAAACCCAGGCAGGCTTTTTGAGTCCTCTCAAGTTCAGTCAAAAATTTCAGGAAAAAAGCTTAGAAGTGGGCACTTTTTTCGTATGAAAGCATTAAAAAAAAGGAGAGAAGCAGAAATATTAATACAATAATAATAATAAATTCAATATGCAGTTCTACTGCATAAGAGTACAATCAGCAAAAAATAGTTTCAACTACTCTTGATCATAAAACCTCATAAATGTGCAATGATTAATTTTGGATATTTGCCTATATGCATAATGATTTCTGTTGTTTTAAAGAGACACAATAATATTTGCTTCCTTTCAGTAACAGCTGAATTTTGGTGGTTACTTCTAAACTAGTTAAGCTGTATTTAAGTTGAGCAGCTCATCATGGCTGATATCTGGATTAAAATAGGAGAAAAACCCCCAAAATTAAAGTGTTTCTATAGATGTAAACTAATAAGGAATGAATGTTCCATGCAACATAACTAAAAAGAACCCTTGAAAATCTCTATGCATAAAGGTTCTGTCTTCTTAGTTGCCATGCTTTGATGTATTTCAGGGAAACCAGGTGAAGACTAAAGTCGGGACCTTTTCAGTTTAGGTAATTTGTGGATGGGACCATCTGGAAAACTGTCCTCAGGGCATTAAGAAGCATAAGAGAGGTGGCAGCTCTTTAAGTACATTTTTCTTAAAGCACAATAGCTCTTCATTCCCGTGTGCAAGAAATCAGGCAAGGAAGACAGGGAATCAGCATGTCAGAAGAAGGGAGGTTTAGGTTAGATACCAGGAAAAATTTTTCACCCATAGGGTGGTTGAGCACTGGAACAGGTTTCACAGGGAAGTGGTAACAGAACCAAGCCTATCCAAGTTCAAGAAGCGTTTGGACACTGCTCTCAGGCACATGGTGTGATTCGTGGGGTGTCCTGTTCAGGGCCAAGAGTTGAACATGATGATTCTTGTGGATCCCTTCCAACTCGGCATATTCTGTGATTCTATTAATAATGACATCCTGGTCAGGCTAAAGTATGGAAGGAAATGCACAGGAAGTGGAATCAGGGACAGATGCCCTAAGAAGAATGTAGGACTCTGCCCAGATGTGTGGAGGTAGACTCAGGAACGCTGAGGAACAGTTGGAGCTGAATTTGGCAAGGAATGTGAAGAGTAACAGGAAGGACTTCTACAGGTACATTACTCAGAAAAGGAAGAGTAAAGAAATTAGAAACCACCACCACCTCTCTACTCTCCCCCCACCCCAATAAAGAAGATAGGTGAATTGGTGACAACAAATATGAAGGAGACTGAGGAACTCAACAGGTTTTTCCTTCAGTTTTCACTGGTAGTCACTCTTTCCACATTTCTCAAGTCCCTCAACTTCAGTAAAGTCCCTCGCACTGTAAAGGAACATTTGGTTCAATACCACCAGAGGAACACGAACATGCATAATTCCATGGGACTGAGAGAACTAATAATTGCTAATCCACTGTCCATGGTCATCCTGCCATTGGATGCTCAGTTTCCTTGCACTGTAATAATTTCTTTATATGGACTATTGAAGAAAATCTACAGCTGTTTGACATCCTTCAAGTCTCGTGTTACTTAAAGTGACATAGAAAATAAGTACGATTTGCAGTCCTGGCCTTTAATTTCTAGAGGAGCAGAATGATTTTTTTCTGTTTCTTCTTGATCTGGTAATAGTTTTGCTAGTAATTTTGTTAACTGTTTTGGAGTTTTTTTTTTTTGGAAGCATATAGGTTATTTTTTTCAGTCTGTTAATTTAGAACAGCTGTTCTTTTTTGGGGGCTTCTTAAAGCAAGTTTCTTTCTAGCTCGTTCTTTTTTTTTTTTTCCCTGAAAGCTTACTCTCTATTTTCTATTTGAATTTTTAAAAACAGAAGGAAGAAAATACAAGTAAAGGATGGGCCCTGAAAAATGGCACCAATTAATAGAGCCAACTTTCCTATTTATAAACTGAATAATCAGCTTTGTACTTTATAATCATATGTCACAGGGAGATCAATTACTCCATTACTACTTTGAGAGAGAAGAAAAATCTATTAAAAACCACATAACAATAAAAATAAATTCTAAATAACCTCATTTCTACTTGCTAAAATATCATTAAGATGAACATAAAACCCCAAACTAGATAATCTTCAAACAAATGGTATTTTTCTATAGCTTTTCAAATAAGTTAATATATGTATCTAATTATTGCAAACCAAACTTACTCAATTCCTACAGAAAATAAAACCATAGGGCACAATCTTTCTTCATCTCATATGGCACTGTGTATTAGGGAGAGTCCTCTTCATTATGTTCATATATGTTCATTGTGAGATTATGTTCATCACCTCGTGCTGCCTTTATCCTACCCTACCTTTAGGCATACAAAGCTGTAGACACAAGCTAGATCAAGGGGAAAATACATTAAACTATAGCACAGATATGTTACTTGAAAACACATTCAAGTAATTTAATGGTTTTATGATCCATTCTGTTCATAACTAAGTATTAATTGCCCTTATTGCATTATGTTTTTCCTCATTTGTCTGTGTTTGGTGCTGCTTCTACATTGGTTGCATGTACATCCAATTTTGACCCTGTTAAACCAAGTGTAAGCTTCTTTAAATACTGCTTAGGCATATAGAGATTCAACATGTGTCCAAGGATAGCAGCCTTTTTTTCTGTGTTCTTTTGTGTTGCAGAGCACAGATAACCAAAGAGAAAAGATGAATCAAGAGGTACTGGTGTTCAAAGACCAGCACTCCCACCTAATGGGTGAAAATAGAGGGGCAGAGCAAAGACTGAAGACAAAGAAAATAAAATCTATTAAAAAAAAAAAAAGAAATTTAAAAAAAAAGAAGAAAAAAACAGCACAGGAGGCTTGGAGAGGTTAGTGTAGGCTGAATACTTTTAATATCAAAAAAAGTGAAAAGAAAGACATGAACTAATACTTAAAAAATAGATATGTGGTAATAGGGAAGAAACTCATTATTTGTACTGCACACTACTCACTCCACAGTTTGAGATTTCATGGTTTAGCACAGCTTCATGAACATTTCTGAAGTTCACCACTTGAAACATATGTTTTCCTGTCTTCTATATCTTTCAAATGCTGCAATTATAGAAGAGACTAAAGCCCTGAAACACAGATTATTAGCAAAGCTAATAATTTAGCACATCCAATTTTATTAGGAAAATAAAAGCTCTTTACTCACCTGCAGTCTGGCAAAAAAGATAGATGAAGAGGGGTATCTATGCTTTCACATCAGTATAAATAGAATTCAGACATATTCCCTTGTTATAGCATAATGTTCTCTCAGTTTGACCAGAATGCCATTCTCAGCCTGTCATCTAAAGAGCAGCTGATTTAATTATTACTGTTTGAATGTAAGTTCAGAATTGAAAACAAAGTCCACTAGCTAAGTTGGATCTAGATACATATGCCATTTTTAACGTCTTTGACAACAGTTATTGTTTTCTTCTCTGTTTTTTTGAGACTCTGAAGTGCTGGTCTCTTTTGTTAAGGGTTAATTAAACAAACCATGTGGGAAATGACTGAATTAGAGATCCATTAAAATTGCTAATTGTGTAGCAGATAATTGTTCAAAGTTACGACTTTGTTTTGACATCAAATTTTTAACATTTTACAGTAGGTGAAATTACTACTACCTGGCTCATGGGACTTGCTATTTATGGCATTCTCCTGTGGTTGAAAAGAAACCTGGTAGCAGAAAGAAAACAACTTTGCATTCAGAGTGTGAGTTCAGATTTTTTTTTTTTATGTGGGTCAAGGATAAATTTACACAACCTGGGAAAATACGTAAGGAGCTTAAAATTGTCTTAGTGGGATTTTTCATGTTCTCAGATTATAGAAGAACAGGAGGGTTTGGCAAAATAGAGATGGTAACAAATGGCTGAAAAGCAAAGCTACCTATTTTTTTTCCCTCATGTAGTTACCCTGAAGACATTAATTTTGTCAAATACCGAACTCCAAGTAAGTAGCCAGAAGAAATATCCTCAGGGATCAATCTAGGTGTTAAAAATAAAACAACAACAAAAAACTCCACATCACAAAACAAAAAGAAAAACCAAGGAAACATAGTTATAGATGAAGAGACAATAGAATTTTAAGGGAAAGACTGGAAATTATAAACACATTTATTACTTCTATTAGCAGTGTTATGGAAAGGAAAACTTAGATTAGTCAAGGAAACAAGTAGCAAGGCTGACAGAAATTTGGAATGATTAATACGATTCCATCTGAAAAGGGTAGAAGAGGGCAAATTAAGCTTCAAAAATTGTTTCTAAAATTAAAGGAGATCTGGTCTTTGAGGGTTTGGTACATTATATATTCATCACAATATTTTATCTATCAACTTCTTTAAATTCTTTTTTCTGTCTTAATCCTTTCAAAATGCATGCATTTCAACATAAATGAATCAATAAAATTGTGTTTCTGAAGTTTGGTGATAAATCTTCCTTTATTTTTCACCAGTCACAAATATCTGAAAGAAATATGGCATTGCCATACCTTAGATTAGAGTAAATTACTATAGATAATAATTAAAGAAGTATGTATTTTAAAAAATGTAGAAAAGCAGATTTCTTACTTTCTAGCATCCTCTAGATATAGTTTTATTAAATTAAGATTATGACACTAAGGAAAATATCAGTAGTTGGGTTTTTTTTAATCTTTTATCATTGAAAATCTCCTTGTTGCTTATAGTTCTGGAAAGTTAGTGGTCTCTTATATAGGTTAAAAATTATTAGGTATTGGCTTGTGATTCAAAAAAATTTGGTTTCATAACTCGGATGGCCTCTGTTAATCCCATGCTCTACATCAAAAATGGTAGTCTGCTAAAACACACAAGTCACAGTTCTCAAAATAATACACTATGAAAGTGTTGCACTTTGTTTAACAGCAATTTATAAGTTACATTAAAAATTCCTAAATTTAAGTCATCTGAGGAGCTATAAGAAATTAATATTAGAAAGAGGAGCTGGTACTTTATTTCAGGTGTTACTTCATGTTGTTTTGAAATATTATTTTTAAATTATTTGGCAGAAAGAACAGGAAAATTTCCTGTCTCAGATAAAGCAGAAAGAGCAAACACTGCAAAGTAACTGCTCACATAATATCAAAATGTAGCTAACATTCAAAGGTGAATCTTATGAAAATGCAGAACAATTTTATTTTAGAACTTTAAAAGAGTGCCAGGCATGCATAAACCATGATTCTTATGAAGTATTTAAATATTAAAAAGTCAAAATCCTTCATTTGACAGTGTCTGACCTTTAAGCTTATCTGCTTTTAAAATACATCTTACCTATCTACCAAAACTTTAATCACTTTCTCATTTCAGATATTGAAAGAAAGATTCCATTTAAATCAAGCAAAGGTCATCCTTCTTTGAAATATAGATTACTCACCTGTAGTTTTTAAAAAAGTGAAGACTGGAGAACAAACTCAGGAGAAACAACTCTCTCTCCACACTGAGATAGTACTGAGTCAGCAGTGGAAAGGATTAAACATAATTATGTGTAACTCCCAGAGACTGTAAGGTCCAGACAAGAAATAAAATGCAATTCAGTTTCAAAATGTGTGAACTTCATATAGTTACAAAATGAAGAAATGAGATGTTATGTTATCTGCTGTTTTTGAACTACTTAAACTGTGGTTAGGTTAAAATGGTACCAGAAGCATCAAGAGATAAGACCAAATGGGTAATTCTGTCTGAGACCATTGAGATTAATATGAAGTTTTCAACCTCTGATTATTCACAAGATAAGTAAATTATCAGTTTCTCTTTCCTGTTAAATATGTAATTTCTTTTACTAAAATATTGCATTGTATTCTAATGCTTGTCCTCAAGTATCAGCAAAATTTGAATATTTAGGATATAATCATAATATGATTTCTATGTCTCCAAATGACTGAACATTTCATAAAGAAAAACAACTTCTCCTATCTGGTCTTCTAAAATAAAATATAGCAGAAGAGCTACCTCCAGGATTTACCCACACATGAGAATCTGAGTTTGTAGTTTATCTGATCTCATATATGTGAACATGAAATTGTTTTGAACAACACACAAAAGTCTAACATTAAAGTATTTAGAATTATAATATATTTGAAATAAAAATTGGATTTTGGTTTGATTTTACATTGCAAAATATAAGTCTTTTTTTAGGAAAGGATTTCTTTTCAGAGTCACAGAATCAATTAGGTTGGACAAAATCTCATCTAGTCCAACCCATGACCCAATACCACCTTGTCAAACAGACCGTGGCACTGAGTGCTACATCCAGTATTTTTTTAAACACCTCCAGAGACGGTGAATCCACCATCTCCCTGGGAAGCCTATTCCAATGTCTAATCAACCTTTCTGTGAAGAATTTATTCCTAATGTCCAACCTAAACCTCCCCTGGTGCAGTTTAAGACTATGTCCTCTCATCCTATTACTAATTGCCTGGGAGAAGCAGCTGATCCCCACCTGGCAACAACCTCCTTTCAGGTAGTTGTAGAGTGATAAGGTCACTCCCAAGCCTCCTTTTCTCCAGGCTAAACAGCCTCAGCTCCTCAGCCACTTCTCATAGCATGTATGCTCCATATTCTTCACCAGCATTGTCACCCTTCTCTGGACCTGCTCCAGCGCCTCAGTGTCCTTTCTGAGTTGAAGTGCCCAGAACAGGATGCAGTACTCAAGGTGTGGCCACCTGTTCTGCAGGGGAAGAATCACTTCCCTGTTCCTGCTGGCTGCTATTGCTGATACAGGCCAGGATGCCATTGGCCTTCCTGGCCACTTGGGCACATGCTGGCTCATGTTCAGCCATCTGTCTGCCAGCACGCCCATGTGCTTTTCTGCTGGGCAGCTTTCCAGCCACTCTGCCCCCAGCCTGTAGCACTGCATGGGGTTATTTTGGCCAAAGCCTAGGACCCAACATTTGATCTTGTTGAGCCACAAGCTGTTGGTCTAGTCCCATCTATCTAGCCTGGCCAGATCCCTCTGATTTTCTCATAGAGTTTAAAACTCTGATAACCTTTAGTACTTTTTAAATAGAATTGATTCAATTCTTGTAATGCTGGGGCACATAAAACTACACATTATATCTTCAAATGTCTAGGTTTTGATATTTTAATTGCAGGTTAAAAAAAGTGCAGAAATGTCTGTAAAACTAATAAGGCCATCGGTAATAAACTATTAATGGACATTTTTAGACAAGAATAGACATTTTAACCGGTATTTTTGCATCAGTATTAAAGTTTCTCAAACTGTGACCAATACAAGTCAATATATCTTTGATCTAACTTTCATAGACTAAATCAGTAACCACAAAAACATTGTCAGCCTTCAAGACAGATTTTAATTGAAAAAAAGAGAAAACACTAAAGCCTTCTTTCAGAGAAAAGTTGATCTTCTCTACTGTGATTAATATTTAATTCACTGTCATTGTCCTCTGGTAAGCATGACTTAAAATATATATTCCATATTATTTAGAGTTAACCTATTTCAATGTAAGTGTATTGGCATGATGTTTTATTGCTATCCAATGTTTATCAGATCAAACATCAGTTAAGACTCCACAACCATAAATTAATCTCTTTACAATTCAGTGTTAGGGATGGTTTAGGCACTGAGTATATACATATATTTCTGGGTATACATATGTATATATATGTATATCCCAATAAATCTGAACATTCTAAAATTTCCCAGATTCAAAACAAATTACTCGATCAACATAATTAATACTGGAACTTGGTCAAATGCAGCTTTGCATTCAGGGATCGGATGTGCATATGCACACAAAGTTTTGGAAATAAGGACTGAATGTTATATCCTATTATGAGAGTACCAATAGGCTGTGATTTAATTATGGGCTAGTCATGAAGGCAATGACTTGTATGTGTAACCCTACTTTTGCCATTTTATGTCTTTTGAATGTAAAGCTATACAAGCTTACTGATTTTTTTTGCATATTGTTTTAATAACATATGTAAATAAGAAAAAAAGTATTTGATGCATTATTTTCAGCTTGAAAATTGTCCAATTTTTCATCATCCAAAATGCATAAGAAATATGAAAATATTTAGTAAATAGAGCCATTAACAGAAAACAAATCTTTATCACACCATGGAGCTCATGAAGTTCTCAGTATGTAGAATTCCTCTGTTAACACATGCATTTTAGATTACTAATACATCTGATAGAACAGGGATTTTAGTCAATCAGAACAGCTGAATCAAAAAGTATTTTGCAGTTACATTGGTTAAGTCTTTTTCTTATGTATTCATCAGTATCTTTTTCTTTTCTTTTACTTTAAAAATAATATATAAAAAAGAAATGGTTTTGCTTTTCTCAGGAAAATATGAAATTTGTCATACTTCTGAAGAGCTTCCTGCAGTTATAAGTAATAATTTATTCTGATTTTTAAAAATATATGAGCTATGAGCTACTCTAAAAATGTAATTTTATAATTACCCAATTAGATAAAGGTAAAGAAAAAAGGTAACAATATAACCTGATGTAGATCTAGATGTCACCCATATAAAATGCTCAATTAAAAGCACAGTTAATAAATATTAAAATCGATCACACTGGGAAAATATAAACCATGTGTTGTTGATGTATTGAAAGTGTGACACAGCCTCTCCAGTAGCTACATAGCTGTTATTGTTAGCTAAAGGGCTGAAAATAATCAGTATGTATACACTCACTGAGGTGGGTTGACCCTAACCAATAGCCAAACATCCATCCATGTTCTCCCTCCCTCCCTCCCTTGTCCTGCGGGTTGAGAAGAAAATGTCTAGGGAAGGCAAGAAAACTCATGGATTGGGGCAAAATTTAACAGCAAAAACTGTGTGCAGAAGTAAAGCAAAACAAGGAAATCCTCCACCACTTCCCATTAGCAGGCAGATGTGCCACTTCCTGGAAAGCAGGGCCTCAACATAGGTAACAGTTGCTTGGGAGCACAAACACTGTAACCGTGAGTGTCTTCTCTTCTTCCTTCTTTCCCTGAGCTTTTATTGCTGAGTTTGATGTCATGTGGTATGGAACATCCCTTTGGTCAATTTGAGTCAGATATCCTGCAGGCACTTCCTCCCAACCTCTAGTCTGACCTCAGCCTACTTGCTGAAAAGAGTGGTGTGGTGATGGAGAGCCAGAGCTGTGCAAGCACTCTTCAGAAATGATCTTAACACTGGGGTATTATCACCACTATCTTAACCACAGATACAAAGCACAGCACCACAAGGGCTGCTATAAAGAAAATCAAATCCATTCCAGACCCAGTACACTCGTGAGTGAGGTGGGAAAGGGCAGAAACATTTTTCCCTATATGCTTCAAGTCAATGTTCTATGTCATTTCAAGGCAGTTTAACTAAGAAGGATGGATCTTTTGAACCATCTTTGTCTATTTAATCTCCGTCTAAACCACAGCTAATAAGCAAATTACTTACACAGGGCTCTAGCTACTTCAATCTGTCAGTCAGCACTGTTTATCAGGTGAGTAATGCTGCGTACACCATGCTCCAGTCATGGCCTAGCACCCCAAATGCAAAGAATGAAGAAGCAGCTGGCTTCGTATGTTTTTTACTAGGCAGAGATAGAGAATGTCGGCAAAATGTTTTATATAGGCATCTCCAATTTCCTGACAAAAAGTAAACAATCTATTTCCATGATAAATAAAAAACTGTAATATGCTTAAGAGTCAAGAAATCTGAGTTCTGATTATACTGATGCTAATTTTCTAAGACAGAGTTTCTGTATCATTGCTCAAAGCATTCAGTTCTGTCAGAATTTAGATTATTGGAATACCTCATGAAATATTTAACCTCATGGTAAGAAAATTATTATTTATGGAAGTCAAAGTTATAATTATCCAAGGTAAACATCTTTTATATTATACCAATATTTTTGTCATAATATTAAAATTTGCCTACTTCAGATAAATATTTTATATATACATTATATTTTAGATATATTATATATATTATACCTGTCATATAATATATGATAAGATATAGGTAACTTATTAATATATAAATGTAACACAATTAACTCAACTATAATTAATTATTTATCTATAAATTAAATATATATTATCTATCTATAAATTAAATATATATATGATTTGTGCTTGATAAGATTATCACTGAATTCAGTCAGTCTTGCTTTCCAAGGACTTTCTACCTCCTAAGGTATCCTGCGAAGAAAATAAATAAGTATCAGAACTTATCTTGCATATGTATATCTATGAGAACTTATCTATGTACTGAACAGTATCAAGTTATTTATAGGACTTGGATAGTTCTGAAATACCCAACCATTTTTCTCTTTCTCCATTTGCACACAAGTATCTAAGTTGTATCACAATTTTATATTTGCAATTTTTTTAATCTATGATTTTTCTGTATTTTGGGTTTTATTTCAATTTTTATTAGTATTTAAATGTAAATGGAAATATTTATGTACTAAAAGATGACAAAAATTTTCCAATAAATTATTTGTTTTCATATTTTTATCTGAGACTGTATAAATAATGTTTTGTCATTTTAGATGTAAATAGGATGTATCTCTAAAAGAGATTAGAAACCTCTTAGACTGTATGTTTCTATGAGGGTAAAAAAAAAAAGAAAAGCTCTAATAAAAAAATGAATGTATTTTATTATTTATACAATTATTGTGAATTCTATAATGGGAATAGAGGAAAAGAGAAGAGGAATGAAGTTTTCCTCAGTGATCACTGGGAATAATCCCAGATAATGGTACACACTTGGGGGCAAACTGGGTGGAAAGCAACTTTTCTCAGAAAGACCTGTGGGTCCTGGTGGGCACAAAATTTGACATGAGTTAGCAATATAGCCTTGCAGAAAAGCATTATCATGACAGCAGTGCCAACACCTCAAGGAAGGTGATACTTGCCCTTTATTCAGCATGGTGAGGCCGTATCTGGAGTACTTTGTCTAGTTTTGGGCTCCACATTAAAGGAAAAATATAGACTTTTTGGAACAAGCCCAGCACAAGGCCAGAAAGATGATGACAGGACTGGAGTACCTCATACCTGAGGAAAAGCTGAGAGAGCTGGGATTGTTTAGCCTGGAGAAGGCTCAGAATCTCATCAATGTATGCATATATCTGCAGGGAGGATGTAAATCATATGGAGCCAGACCCATTTCCGTATCACAGTGACCGGACAAGAAGCAATGGACACCAACTGAAAGACTGGATGTCCAGTCTGAACATCAGGGAACAGTTTTTTACCATTAGAGTGACTGACCACTGGCAAAGGTTTCTGAGGGAGGTTATAGGGTCTCCATGCTTGGAGTTGTTTGAGCTCTCTGGATAATCTGCTATAGCTGACTTTGCTTAAACTAGATGACATTCAAAGGTCCCTTCAGGTGTAAACCATTTTGTGGTTCTGTGAAATAATTCTGTTGAACATTATTTGTGAGGTTATGTGAATAATTTCAATCAAATTAAATCAGTACGCTATTTTCCGTACACAAAAATATTCCTGTTCTCTTTATTTCTCATTGAAATTATTATGCTAATAAAAATTTGTTAATGGGAAGTAACTTAAAATGGGGTTTCAGTTAACAGAAAAGGTAAAAATATCTTGTGCTTTGTTCCTTTAAAATCTGAGTCAGAAAGTCATTAATTGAAATATATATTAAATCAGTTTAGAAAAAAAATGTATTTCCAGTTGTGTAGTAAAGTAATATTTTCAAACCTACAATTTATAAATAAGACCATTTTCTTCAGAAATTATGTCTCTTTCTGAAGGAATGATTGTAAACTCTCACTGCCCTGTTTTTCTTCATCGTTTTTCTGAGATACAGAACTTCTGAACTGGTCATGTATTTTTACAGTAAGTGGCCTTGAGACGTGAGAAAAATGGGCTATAATAAGTGACTGCTCATCACATCACCTTTACAAGCAGCATGTAACAGAGCTTTTGAAGGAGAGAATTAGACTAATCTGAATAAAAAGAACAGGAGAAAAAGAATAATAGCACCACGTATCAGTAAGCTAGCGTCATTTTCAAGTGATACCATATGTGAAGAATGCAAAAAGTGGTAATATTTTCTTCAAGCAGCGGGTATCTCAGTTGTACTCTTCCTTCTTGTTTATATAAAATAGTCTTTATTTTGCTGTAATAATTGTGATTATAATGTAATTTTATAGTGATTGGTAAGGATACACATAATTTTTCATATTGTCAAGCAAGAGTGTGAAACTTGCCTTGTAAGGATGCAAAAATATAAATGGGCACCCATGTCAGAACTCTATTGAATTGAGTGTGGAACATAAGGAACTCTAAAGAGAATCAAAAGTTCCTAATTCAGCAAAATCATTGAAAACAGCCAGGTGTGAAGTGAATGAAAAGTTCCATTAAATGCAAGAATTTTCATCCGTTACTGAATGTGTGTCTGAGAAACGTGCAAGCATTTACAAAATACTGTAAGAAAAATCTGAGAATTGTGACAAAACTATTACTAAATAAGACTGAAATCTTAACCAAAGAGATGTATTCTCCAACAGATATTTTCATCAGATAATTATAGTCTAAAAATCAAATATTAATAAATAGATCTTGAAGAATATTCCATGATATAGAAAAATGTATAGATAATGACAAATAGAAAAATTAGTATTACAAGTGAGGTAAGTAGTATTTACTGGGCTTATCAATATACTAATTATAGAATATAATATTTTACATTTTAACAGTATTAATTTATACATTATAATGTACAAACGTAGTTCTTTAGACATTTTTATAAATCAAGAAATGGCATGCAATAAATAATTCTGTATTGAATCTTCCCAATAGGGTTCTAATAGTTTTATTAAATACTAACTATATTTTTCTTATTGTGAAGCTTTCCATCAGATAAATAAGGTTGCATTTAAACTATAAAATGGATTTTATGTGTAAAAAATATATACTGCACTGAAGACTAGTTCAGAATCAGGATAAACTTTTCTTTCATAGCCAAATCCTTCATGTATTAGGTCTAGCATACTATGAGCTTGTCCTCTGTTGTAGATCTCACATTTAAGGTTTTGTCTACAATCCAACCAAGTGGAATCCCTTTTAGTGATGGAGCTAAATTATTAATTCTAACTTACCAGTTCTCAACATTTTGGAATGTTAGATCTCTTTTTTTTTAATAAAATTCCATATTTTAATTTAGATTTGATTTTTTATTTAAAAACATTTTTGCTGACTGCAACACTGTTTTAAAAAACTTCTTATGACACCAGAGATCTTGTTTATAGGTGGTCTTTAGATCCCTATCACATAGAGTATTAATAAAATTCTTAAAATTAGATCAGACTGAAAAGTTTAGTTTTATCTTCATGTTTCCATTTATCAGCAAGTATTGAAACATTAGCTGCAATGAACTTTTCAAGGCTTGTCATAAAATAGATATTTTCCCTTACTGGATATTTGGTGAAAAGTAAAAAGTAATGACTTTATTTCTCCTACTCTGCCTGACAAATAGCTAGTTTACTCTAGCAGATAACTGAATATTAAAATATATTAGTCATGGAGATGAAAGCATTATATTCCTTGCCCAATCTCAGATATTCCAGACTTGCATGATAACTTTAAAAGACCAACACAAATCTAATCATTGGTTTTTGTACACATTAAAAACACATGCTGAGATCAGCCTTCTCAGGGAATCTCACAGGTGGCAGGAATAAACAAAATATTTTTCACCTCTTTTTCTTTCTTCATTTCTTACAGACTCATGCAGCTAACCAGATTGTTTAGCTCATCTCTACCTAACACAGACACCAACTGATTCCCCCTCCCACCTTCCAACCTGAGAAATACTGTATACAGCATAGTATATGGTACATAGTGTATATATCTTAAACAGTGTGCAGTATATAATAAATTATATAGAGTATTATGCACTCCCCTTTGGAGAGCAATGTGGTGATTGGCTATTTTCCATATGAAATATGCGGTGAATTACTTTTCTTGTGTGTTCTAAAGATGGCAGCGTGTCTCCCACATTGAGATTTAATACACAAATGAGATACATGCTGGGTGTATCGGGTTTGCATGGCCAAGCTTTGATAGTGAGGGTCTACAGGGGCAGCTTTTGTGAGGAGCTGCTGGAAGCTTCCTCCATGTCTTTCTGGCAGAGCCAGTCCCTGGAGGCTCCAAAGATGGACATGCTGCTGAACAAGGCTGGGCCAATTAGGAATGAAGGCAACGCCTCTGTGATAACATATTTAAGAAAAAGTCATTGTACAGATGTAATTGTGGCCTGAGTACAGCAGAGTGAGAACATGTGAGAGGAACAACTCTGCAGACACCAAGGTCAGTGCAGGAGTGGGGGGGGCAGAAGTATCTCCAGGCCCCAGAACTGAGATTCCCCTGCAGCCCCTGGTGCAGCATGGTGAGGCAGCTGTGCCCCTGCAGCTCATGGAGGTCTGAGATCCACCTGCAGTCTGTGGAGGAGACCCACACTGTAGCCCGAGTGAAGGCTGTGACCCTGTGGGAGGCCTGTGGAGAGAGGAACCCATGCTGGAGCAGCCTGTCCTTGAAGGACTGCACCCCATGGAACCCACTCTGCAGCAGTTTGGGGAGGACTGTTGCCCATGGGCAGAACTCATGTTGGAGAAGTACATAGAGAACTGTCCCTTGTGGGAGGGACCCTACACTGGAGCAGAGTAAGGACTCCTCTCCCTGAACAGTGGCAAAAACTTTGGATGAACTGACCATAACCCCCATTACCTGTCTGCCTGCACCGCTGGGGGAGAGGAGGTAGACCTGTGAAGGATGGAGAGCTGGGGTGAAGGGGGTTTTAAGGTTTTATTTTACTTCTCATTATCCTGCTCTGATTTTGTTAGCAATAAATTCAATTAATATCTCTAATTTGAGCCTATTTTTCCCATGACAGTATTTGGTGAGCGATCTCTCCAGGTCTTTGTCTCAACTCATGAACTCTTCATTTTATTTTCTCTCTCCTGTCCAGCTGTGGAGGGGAGTAAGAGAATGATTTTGTGGGTGCCTGGTATCCAGCCAGGGTCAACCCACTATAGGTGTGTCAGCATGAGAAAAAGACACCTTGAAGCCAAAGAGAAACTGTATTTGGTATTCTGATTCACTCAGTGTCTTGGGCACCAAGAGAGATTAAAATGTGCTGAAGTCTTCAACTATGGAATGAAAGGACTCCTAAGCATGTGTCATTACAGTGAGCTGTCTTGATTCCTTGTCATTAGTTTGATTTTGTGAGAAAATTTAGTCAATGTATGTTATTCTAAACTGAAAATCTACAATATTTATTGTTTGTTCTGAGTTTCGGTCACTATATATATAGTGACTATGTATAGATATGACTGTTTATATACTTTGTCTACCTTTGCAAATGGATATTGCTCTGTAGTCCTAACATGGATAATGAACTGATTGGAATGTAGTCTCTTTATCTCCCACTTCCCTCTGGGGTATTTTTCTTTTTTTTTTTTTTTTTTTAATTACTTTATGTTCCCAAGTATTTATTAGAAACATTAAAATAATAATAGCAGTGCAGTTAACATGAACACAAAAAGGAACCATCCATTGCTTCTGGATCCATTATTTCAAAAAGCAGTCAATCCAATATTACATTTGCCACAGCCACTGCAGAAAACTGCTTTTTTCCCCTGTCCTAGCAACAGATGACTTCACAGCTAGTCAATAAAAGTTTCAGAACACAGACTGAAGAACAGTCCCACTAAAAGTTAAATAAATTTATTCTACTAGAAAATAGAGGTCTTTACCAATGAGCATGTTCATGATGAAAATTTTACCCTTCCAAACCAAGCTTGTCATCTAAGATCTGAAAAAATCCCCAAATTAATTACAAGCTGAGCTACATAATCCCAGTTTTCTCAGTCTAGAATCAAGATAAATAAAAAATGAACATATTTGGTAGTACTGGGGGAAGGTGGGGGAGTTGTTTTCTTTTATATTTGTTAATATTCCATCTAAACTCTTTTTGCTTTGAGTAACACATGACCTTGTTGCTAGACCTTTTCTGTTGCTGTATCTTTTCTCACCGTGTTTTCAAAATAGAAAGTTTCTCAGTTTATTCATCCAAATTACTGGGGATGCAAATCTATTTCACAAATCATGTACTTTATCACAAAATCAGCTAAGGGACTCAGAAAAACATAACTGGAAGCAGATTAACTTCTGCAGCCAAGTTTCTATAGGACTACAAATTGAAGGGCAGACCCATCAAAATGTTTGAGGGCAAGTCTGCCATCCAGAGGGACCTAACTAGGCCAAAGGAATGAGCCACAAGGATTGCAAGTGGATTAAAGGATGGGTATGAGCCAGCAGCGTACTCTGGCAGCAAGGAAGGTCAAGAGCAACCCAGGCTGCAGTAACAGGAACATAGGCAGTAGATCAAGGCGAGTTCCATAGCGCTTGTGAGACCACATTTAGATTCCTGCATCCAGTTTTGGGGGGCCCTAACAGAGAAAATACATTTATAAACGTGGGTGAATTTGGTGGAAGGCCACCATGCTGATCAGGGACTGGAGAATATGCCCTTTGAGGAGAAGCTACTGAAGCTGGGCTTGTTCAGCCTGGAGAAAAGACAACAGCAGGATCTAACGGCAGCCCTCCAGCTAGGGAGAATGTTATTAAGAAGTCCTTACCAAGACAGAGAGAGGGTCTCTACATTAGTGCATGGTGAGAAAATGGGAAATAACAGTCATACATTGAAACAAGAGAAATTGAGCTTGGGTAAAAAGAGAAACTCTGAAAACAGGCACCAGAAGAGGCTTCCGGAAGATCTGTGCAATCTTTATCCTTGAAGGTTTTTGAGACCTAGACAGATCAAACCCTAAGCACCCTAATCTGACCTCAGAGATGACTGTGTTTTGGGAATCCTGAGGCCCTGTCCAGCTTGAATTTTCCCATGAACCTATGTTATTTCCAGCATTTGCCCCAGAACACATTAAAGGATTAGACCCTTCTAATACTATTTTAGGAGGAAAAGTAAGTAGGCTTTAGAATGATTGTTTGCATCCTCTCAGTGAGATGAACTGCAATATCATTGCAGAATAAAATGTAGCCGTTCATCATATTGCTGAGGTTGTATGAGAGACCATTCTTCTTTCTGATTGGTGGCATAAAATTAGGGTTAATTAAACACCACAGAGCCTGGATAAAATTCTACCTCGTGGAAATACAATTCCAAATTCCCCATTGACTTCAATGGAATATTCTTTTATTTTTCACATCTAAATTATTATAATTCAGGTAGAGTCCAACTGAGAAACCTAAATATGAGAAAAATTCTAACCTGTATTTCCCCACAGTTTGTGTATGCATGATGTTCATTGCAAATGACCTTATAAAACATTAAAAACAATTTATTCTTGAAGGAAAAACTTTAGAAAAGCAATTATTTAAATAGTGGGGGGGTTTTGTTGTGCAAACAGGTTACTTCCTTCATTCCTGTATTTCTGTAAAATTACATAACTGTTCTCTATTCTATATTTGTAAAAATACCACAATAAATACACACAGACTATCTTCCACTTTAGGTCTCATTCTTGAAACCAAGTGATTTGAGAAAACCTGTGTAAGGTTTTAGGTACTATTTGTAAATACCCAAATCTTCAAAAAAATGTTTTAGTACTTTTATGACTTTGAAGCTCATGTAATTATTTTAGGATATAAAACATTCTGCATGCTTGTCATGGCAAAGCTATCTATGTCAGAGTCAATGCTTATTTTCACCTTCTAAATATAGATTGTAACACAATCACAACAAACAGATAACAGTCACAGAACAAATAGCAAGCATAATTTACTTTCTTCTGAAAGCCTTACTGTGATTATTCAATCATTGCAAAAAATATGTGATGTCTCTATTTGCTTTACAATTACATCATTATGCAAACAAGAAAGTTTCCATATTAAAATACTTCTTCTTACTAATAGTTTTATTACTCAGTCCATTAATAACAGACTTGGCATGAAGTAAAATATTTTGTGAAAAAATGTTTATTTTCAGAAATTATCTTTGAGAACATGGATTGACCAAACTGTCAGCAGCAGTTCCAGATCTCCATTCATACCTTCAAGCTCAGACCTGTCTTTAAAACAGGTAGGATAATTTAAATTGCAGTGGTGTTTTTGATTAGTGCTGAATATCTGATAAAATACTTAAAAGCCTATGCTCTGAATAAATGTAAATGCTGATGATATTATTTTTCTCTTGTTTCTGCCAAGTTTTGACTGAGAATAATAACAAACATTTTAAAAAAATATTTAAATGTTATTAAAAATAACAAAAACC
The DNA here is from genome assembly GCA_013397865.1 of Struthidea cinerea. Taxonomy (NCBI): domain Eukaryota; kingdom Metazoa; phylum Chordata; class Aves; order Passeriformes; family Corcoracidae; genus Struthidea; species Struthidea cinerea. Next base: position 18,410 of record VZTI01002183.1, on the reverse strand, counting down.
CAACTAAACTCCAGGTCACCAGTACCTAGAAAGCTGAAACCAATTAAGAAGATTAAAAGGTGATAGATTGCCAAGAACATTATCATCACTTTTTGTTCAAAGGGAAGAGTATGGTGCCATGAGATAGGACAAGTATTTCAGATAATTCTAAACATCAAGAAAGATTCTTCTTCGAATGCTTTTAACATAAAGATTAGTTCTGGTAAAACATATAATTTCAATGAATTTCAGAGAATATGCTGTTATACTGTTGAAGACAAAACCACTTAGATTTTCTCTTTCACCTTTTTCAGTTCACCCAACAGTCCCTATTACTATGTTGCCCTTACTCATTCATTCGTTCACTCATTCACAGAAAAATCATGTCCAAGCCCTCCAAATCAGTTGGGTATGGTGGGAGAGAGGCTGAGAGAGTTGGGTTTGTCCAGCCTGGAGAAAATAAGGTTCTGGGAAGACTTTTTTGTGGTCTTTCAATAATTCAAGGTGGCTTACAAGGATGGGGACAGACTATATAGTAGGACCTGTAGTGATGAGGTAATGGTTTTAAACTAAAAGAGGGTAGGTTTAGACTAGATATAAGGGGGAAAATATCTATAATGAGGGTGATGAAAAACTGTAACAGTTGTATTTCTTCAATTTGTATTCAACATAACTTGAAAATTCTAAAGAAAGTCAAAATAAGACAATTTCCAGATTTTTTGTGAAATGGTTTATGGGGGAAAAAAAAAGAATCAAAGACCACCAAAGAAAAATATAACAGAAATTCTGTATTATCTTTCTCCTTGCCCTCTCCTTGCACATATTTACATTTTTATTTGCCATCTGCTATTTTCATTGTGACCCAAAGATCTGATTCTAGATATCAGCCCAAAAAAGACATACATAAGTTTAATTTTCCTTTTATGTCCATCAATGCAGTGAATGTTCTTGTATTAAATGATGCATTTTCTACCTGTGCAGTATCCTCTTTTAGAGAAATGTTGCATTTGTCCCTAGAAGTAGTAGATTGAATTATTTTTGCTTCACATAATTTTGCAGCATATACATAGTAAAAAATCTTTCTTCTTCCCGGCAACTCTTCCAAATATTGATACCACAAATACCGTGCAATACAAATACACATCATCACAGTTCACTAAAATCACATCAAAGATTCCTGTGAATTTACAGTGCAAAGATATGATAAAAGAAAAAAGATAAATATATGTCCCTGCACCCCCGCCCCCTTCCTGGAAATACAAAGGAAAAAAGCTGTTTGACTTTGGTACTTCTTACCCTGAAAATCTGCAGGGTATGCTTCAAAACTTTATTTTTTATGAATCTTTTGCCCAGCACTCTACCAGGTAATTATGACTCCAGAGGATTAATGTTATTTTAGTACTCAGTTCTTAAGAAAGGATTCTAAGGTTCTATGGATCTTTGAACGGCAGTAGACTACAGAAAAGACAACTGATTCATAAAGAAGTAGAGCACAAACTTTACCAAATGCTTTCAAGCTCTTGGAAAGGCCTTCAGAAGTTAAATCTGAGAATAAGAAAAAAGAAACCCAACCTCCCATTCTTTATTAGTACAAAGCTTTTAGACCATCACTATTAACTATTATACATATTATAGTCATGTGAAGAATGAATTGTAGAAAGCATGCACAAATTTTCTGTAAAAACTTCTGTACTCTATACCAGTCCATATGCCTTAAACTGATAACAATAAATGTGTGAACAAAAATAAAGAAAAACATATACCAAGGTGCAATTTCCCTTATATTAAGGTATGATCCACTTTAGCAGTCTAATATCCAGTTTAGCCCAGTCTGTGAGTGAGTGGCTTTGACCAACCTGTGGGTGTCATTGATGAAAAAAAGGAGTGAAGAGAAAAGAATATGTTCTCAACGAGCCATCTCAGCTTCCTGAGATGCATATTTTAGTACATGGTGAATGATGTAAAAACTGTCTTTTTTATCCTGATGGAATGCATACATACATGCATACATACATACATAGACATAGAGTTCAGTCTTCTATTTATACTACTAGGAAAGCTTCCATTTTACAGCTAGGACTCACAGCGTATGCAGAAATCATGTTATTTCATTCTCCTCTGTGGTATGAATGGCTTTTAGCTGTAAAAATATATTTTTCATAGATACCTCTTATATTATCATCTTCATACGCACCAGGTACAAAGACACACATATGTAAACAGGTCTCTACAGTGACCATGAGACCAATGATCTGATTTGGGCTTCTTGGCCACTCTAATAACCAACTCCCAGACTTTATTCTCTCCAGTATCCAACACAGATTTAAAAACATTTCAATGCAATGGCTCCTAGGCCTCTTATCCTATTTGTCAGCTACCATGGTGTGGTTTTCACTAGTGAATATGCACTGATATCTACCTATAAGGTACATACATACTCTGATCTCTGGCACCACAGACATGCAAGGCCTCTGACCTGTGGTCTGTTACCTGGCACTGACTCAGACACCCATACATGCATGTGCATACACAAAAGAGATCCTTTGATCCAGGAAAACAGCTAATAATAGAGGACAGATTGTGATAAAAAGTGCAGGCATGGCCAGACAAGCATTCTGATCAGCAACATTTACATGCAGCCCAGTCCCTTTTATCTCCTTATCCATGTTTTTCACCATGTGTATTCTTCCCCAAACCACTTTGATCCCTCCTTTTCTCCATCTTTGGTTTATCCCTTAAACATCCCATGATAAGTCTTACAAAATCCCAGGAAGGCCTTTGTGGTGGCCGGTGAGTCTACGATACAAGGAACAAAGAGAGTCCGCTGGTGAGACAGTTCCCGGTATCACAGATCCTCTCCAGGTTAGCGTGAACAGAAAAGGCTTCCCCCACCATGCATTGTTCTGGTATGCTAATGTACACCAGTTCTACTTTCCTGGTTGGCCCATGGGCCTCTCCGCCCCCTTGTTACCTTATGTGTTCCTGCCCTAGAAAGTTCTCCACTCCACGTTCCCCCCCATTGGCCCTTGCCCCATCGCCGCTCCCCCAGAGTTTCCCCATTGGCTCTCATTCCCTAGTCCTGCCTTTGTACCGCCCTCATGCCCTCAGATCATTGGTCTCTGATGCTCGATCTGCTCCTGTACTTAAACCTGGACCCTCCATTGTTCTTTGTCTTTGTCCCTGGAACCCTTCATGGTGTGGCTGCAAAAATCCTCCTCCCATGGAACCCCACACAAGGATCCTTCACAGGTCTTTGTTGTTGACCCATTTATTGGAGCTATCTGTGCCTGTGTGCATGTACGCGTGTGTGAGTGTGTGTTTGGTCCTGCCAACTGGCTTCTCTAAGGAGATGCTTTTAGGAAGATCATGGCACCCCACGCTCCAGCACCGCAGAGCCACGCAGCCAATGACAGGCCTTCCCTTGCATCTCATAAAATATCCCACACTGCCAGGAAATTACCCCTCTCAATTTGAAAAGAGACCCTGAGAGCTGCTCCCTTTGAGTCACCCTGTGAGTCTCATTTTCAGCACGTGGGGATCTTTGCTCCGATGTGACTGACACACCAATTACTCTGATTAGGTTTTTGAGTTTCTTTGACCTGCTATTGTTCTTTTGCATATTTGTAGGGTTTGGGGGTTTTGTTTGGGTTTTTTTTGATGTTATTTATGTATATAAGTCTTTAATCACATAACCAAACAGAAATATTTTATTTTATAAACATTACTTTGAATAAGCATATTGAGGTAGTTTCCTTTGTCAGCTATTAAATTTGATCACAAGTATCATACATTGAAAAGATTCAAAATAAGTAATTTGAGTTAATGACAACGGAAATAGAAATGTACTATGGTTTCTTTGTTCTTAATTTTCATTGTTGAAAGAAAAATCCCAAACAACCAAACATTTTAGATATTGAGTCATTCAATAACACTGTTGCACAAATTACAACATGAAAATATTGACAATACAAAATGAATTTAGGCACACAAATAGTCACACAGATTTCAGTAGTACTAATGTACTTAATACATTAAAATTAAGTGCAGTGTCCTCTAGTGAATTTTTTTATTGCATTACTATATATTTTTCCAGTGTGTCATATCACATGCAACCCTTTTACTGGTGATCTAGATTAATAATTCTCTGAAAGGGTGAACAGAAATATTTACTCTCATATATTTTGGATCATTAATACACAAAAATGGTGAACATTATATGCTATTTCTATAGAAGATAATGTCCTTTAAAATCATCTCTATGGACCACATAGCGTCTGCAACAAACCTTAACTATTAATAAAGAAAGCTGTTGATGTCAAAAGACTATTCCAGTGACAACTCTTTTTTAAAAAGGCATTTATCTGAGTTGTCCTTTCATAAATGCAAGACTTAAAAATTGAATTTTTGCAAATATGTTTTCCTCCTCTTTTTCCCTAGTCATCTCCAAAGAAACAAATAACAACAACGCAGAAACAGAAAAATATTGACAACACATAGAGCCAACAAAGGTCACTGTGCTGAATACAATATTAACTAAATTTAATAGAAATTGGCATGCCAATTTTAAACCAGTAAGGAGCAAACTGGTACTTTTCATATAGGTGATTCCCTTTTTTATTCCATATTGAGTCATACTTATTTGAAAACTCCCTTTTCATTGAACACTTTGGATAATGGTCTGTTTTTTAATTCCTACCTGATCCTTTTCCCTGGAGTTAACATGAAGCTACTGGCCTTTAGGGTGTGTGGCTGGTTCTCATGTACCTCAGGGAATGTGATTTTTGCTACTTCTTGTGAAAGAGGCAAGGCTTTACAGTGACTTAACAGTGTCTGCAGAAAGACTGGAGCACCCAGAGGGACATTCCAAAACAGATAGTAAGAAGCTTTAGTATAACTATTTTGATGGCAGTATTAATGGTAGTCTTCTACAAAACCATTAGAGCATTGTCCAGACTATGAGTATATTCTTTGTTCTGTACATATGATGTGTTCTCCTTTCCCGCACAATGGTTTTGAATGCAACACCAGTTGCCATGTAAGGATCCTAAACACGGTGAGAATTCTGAAGCATAGAAGAAAGAAAGGATTGATGAAAGAAAGATGCTGTTAAAAAAGACCCCATTTTTTTTTTAATGCGTGAGGCAGGAAAATACAGGACAGTAAGTCGTAAGCAAAGCTGTGTGACTGCTGACAGTATTCGTAAGTGTTCTTTAAACAAATGTTACTCTCTTTCTATGTTTTTTTACATTCTCATGTATGACACCACTAGGTAATGGTACTTTCCATTTATTTAAATAAATAGAAATCATTTAAATATCAGGGCATCTATATCTTTCAACAGTAGGTCTGGAATAATGACATAATTAAGAAGAAAATTCCATGAATGAATGGACTATGAGAAAATGCAGAGAAGGTTCTATGAACATGGTCCAATGTGCGCTGTAAATAAAGAACAAGTAATACTGAGCCAACAGCAAAGAAGAAAGTAACTCAGTACTACAATTTTCTGTTCATTTGTTTTGCATTAGAAACCAGTGAAAAAGTTAAGGATGTGTTTTACAGGAACATGCTTGGAGAGAATAAGGCAAGCACAAGAACTTTTCATGAGTTTGAACTCAGTCTAGACTGTCGACTGCAAGAGGAAAGCAAATTGAATCCTTGGAACACAGGCATGTTTGTCTAAGGTTTTGAGTGTGAAGTCACATGGTCTAAAAAATTATTCTGTAACTAAAAGGTAGTCAGTCAATTTAGAGATCAAAGTGCTCTTGGAAAAGAAATAACTTGAAATATTTTTTTCCAATAGAAATTTTGCGTGTCACATGCAGAAATCGTGAAACTTCAGCACATCTACTGAATGGATGCAATAAAAATCAAGTAGCGGAAGAAACTTCCCTCCTTACTGCTCTTAACTAGTAGCTCACTTTCCTTATGCTTCTTGTGGTTGTGACTGAGTATCTGTATCCATCTCAATCACTCCTCTTTTTTTCTCCTTCGGAATTAGCACTGCTTCTCTTCCATTCTTTTAGTCACGCAGCTATAATCAAAGCATTCCTCTATGTAGCAATTTGCACATTAAGGAAGATTTCAAATCTGAAGAATTATATATGGGTTCATGTTTGGGTGGAAACTTTACATTTTATACCTATCTCAACATTTCCCTCTCCAACAACAATAACAAAAAAATCACCAACCCCGCCCCCCCCAAAACCCTTAAAACCCATAGCCAGACCAAACCATACCCAAAAAAACAAAAAACCCCCAAAAACCTCAAAAAAAAAAACCCAAAGAAAAAAATCCAAACAAAATCAAAACAACAAAAAAATCCACCCAAAAATAAAAATTCAAACCCAAAGATTTTTAAAGAATTGCTGCTCATTCATTTAATCTTGAATAAAAGCATTAACTGTGGACCTTTCTGTGAGATGATTCTGTTGTTTCAGCACAACAATACAGTCTTTAATTGGCAGAAGGAAAGTCTATCAGCATAGTGCTACTTAAAAAGATTAATCTGGCCTCAGAAATGAACACAGCTCCAGAAAACAGTTTTTTCTGGTTAAAAAATTTGCAATTATTGTGGTTATTTGTTTTTACAAAAGATCACATTTCACACAGAGTTCCAACTGTATTACAAAATTGTGTGTAAAGAGCAAATGGTAAAATTATTTGAAAGCTTGCATAGAAAATATATATATGTATCTTTCAAAATGTTTTCCTACCCAATCTATCGCATTTATTAGGTATAATACCAGGTAAATTTACTATTTTTAAAAAGGTGTTTTCTTCTTTGCTAGCTAATGAGTTACAATTTTTCTACCAGCTTTTATCATCCTTACTAACTTGCTACAAGTTACTACGTATTTTTTCCATCAGCAAACCTACCAACAATGTCTGTGCCAGAGAATTGCAAAAATTTATCTGTGACCTTGCTTTGTAGAAAAAGGCAGTAAATGGTCTAATCACAGCTTTTGAGGAGGAAACAGCTTAAAAGGAACACTGAGACAGAATTTTTCTACAGCAACATGTACTTCAGAATCTCTTTTATAGAACACTGCACAGAACAGAAAATTACTTTCTTTTCTTGTTGATCAAAATGCCACATGCAGCCTTTCAAATGCAGTAGACCTCAACAGTTCAGGAAACTTGAAGCTGGTATTAAGTGGTTGAATCCGGTTCAAGACTAGGTCCCTCCACTAATTGACCTCAGTCATTGGAATATACAAAACTGAAGTTTTTCAGCTGTCCAGTGGGAACATTTGTGTGTGCATTTCTAACACAAAGGAACAAATGTAAAATTTAATTGACTACAAAAGCAAATTGCCAAATAACTCAGCAAAAACTTTTAGAACATAAATATGATATACAGTTCAAAAGGTGGTTTTATTTTTATTTCCATGTGGTTTTGTTTTGTTGCTTGTAGAAGACATAAAAAATTACAGATGTTTTTAGGTTGAAGGTCTGGTATTTCTGTAAAAAAAGCAACTGTAGCACAGCACTAGTATGTCCTAAAATCTGAAATGTAAGATAAAAAGGTACGTTAGCAGTCTATAAAAGAAAAGCTTATACTAATTTATACCTTGAAATGTATTTGCTTGGCAAGACTCTCTGCCAGGAACTATTGTTTTATGTTTTGAATGATTGAGGTCTTTAAAGGTAAGGTGACCCAGTTTTGTCAATACAGCAGTTACTTTGTTTCTTTTATTTGCATGACTATTAGGATTGTAAGGAAAGAAAAAAACTAACATAGAAACAACTGATTGTTTATAACAGAAAGGTGCTTGTAGGCATAAATAATTTCAGTTGACCAGTGTCAACCATGTAATGCTTTCTTATAAAAGGTACAGTATAAAGTGAAGACAGATGTGCTATGATGGGAAAGCCAAAATGAAACCCCCCCAAAAAATGAACAGAAAAGTAAAGGAAAAATGTAGAAATGTAGAAGCTTAGGTTTATGGAATATATAGTGTGTGTGTGTAACAAGATGGAGGATTTTGGGTGTGGATTTGTACTTTTTTCTTCTTTCTTCTTCACAAACCTGGGTTTTCTGGTATTGGTTCAAAAAGTCCCACAGTGCGGACCATGAATAGTTAATCATTGGATTAGAAATAGAAACGTATTGCTTGGCAATTCTTAACTGGTTAAATTAGGCTTTAAATAACCCTGAAAGGGAAAACTCACAGCCATTTTTCCACCTTGTTAACTCAGAAAGCAGTCTCTGTGCAGCTGCGCTATAGATAAGAAATAATAAACATAAGTCCGAAGAAAACTTCACGTCTCCCTCTTTCTAATTAAAACTCTGAGTACAACGGACTCACGAAAAACAAGAAAATAAAACAAGAACAGGTCAAACTGAGAGAAAAATATGTGAGTTCTACTCTGAGATGTAAACTGGCACACTGGGACCTGGAATTGCAGATCATACTCTACTAATCTCAAGCATTGTGTTTATCATACGCATATACTACACTAAAAGGATAATTACCATTATTCAGTGTATTAATAGTCTACAAAAATATAGAACAGCACAACTACTGAAAGTGCTTAATGAATACTGATCACTTTGATGTAGCTTTTACATATCTCAGTACAGGTGACTTGGAAGGACCTGCTTATCAGAAGAAACGAGGACACTTTTTTGATGTTTAACTCATTAGCAAAAATGAGGCATTTGACAATATTGATCATTATCAGTACTTCAGAAGATACAGTATTAGTTAATTGGGGGGAACAAAAATAGATTTTTTTTTAATATCCTAAATGTAACACAGACATAGCAACATTGTTCCAATCCATAAGCCTTTCAAGTATTTTTATATAGCTTCTCTTTAATTCTTGCTTGTGTGTTCTCTGTCCTAAGTTAGAGGCCTTTTTTCCACTTATTTTTAAGCTCTGTTATGCTTACAATTTCTCTCCCAGTGTTCCTCTTTTATTAAAATAATATATATTCTACACTTTAATTTTTGTCTTTGTATATTTTTTTATTTGTAGTGTAAGAGGACTGCACAAAGATAAATAATCAAATAGGTTTTCCAGTATCTGTAAGGAAGCTCTTTCAGGTTGTTTTTATCAATACTCATTTGACTCCTGATTACTAGTTTTCTTCTTTCAGAACAGATTTTCAGATTTACTTACCATATGACTGTATCTGAGATCCATTCAAAACAGAAAAAAAAAAATTATTTTCTGACTTTCAGAGCTTTTCACTGCTTTCTTATTTATATACTCTGTAGGTCCTTACCTGGGGAAAAGAAAAAAATGTGAAAACTAATCTGATAACTAAGATGTTAATGAAGTTCATGAAAGCTTATTGTTTTCAAAGAGATGCACCAGAGTAATTTAAAATGGATTTTAAAACACTATAGGTTTAAGCCACTAATTTGAGGGATAATGTAGACCCCTGTCCTAGGTTACAATATAGATGTATTTAAGTATTCTATTACCACCAGCTGTGGGCCATTAGCTGTTATTGCCTGCTAATGACCCACCCCTGATAACAGAAAATGGGCCATCAAGAAACCACCACATGACTCATGGACTTATCTCATCCTATTGTGAGATGCTGCACCCAGGAGGGAGGAGCCAAGCATTCCCACCTGGATATAACTTGCCCTTAGAACTGCCTAACTTAGCCCTGTCTACTGGGTTACCAGAGAACCAGAGCTACCACTGGACCTTCAGCTGAAGACTAGACCTTCCATATTATCATTGTTTCAACTGAACTACTTCATTTTGGACTGCTACCACCACCCTAACAGGGTGTTAGGTTGTATCTGACTTTGTCAGTGCTTTTCTTTATATTATTTCCCTTATTTCTAGTTTTTTCTTTTTTTTTTTTCCTATTAAATTTAATCCTGACTTGTGATCTCCCACTGGTTTTGTTTTCAAACCAATACAACCCCATATTTCAGTATAGGCTAATTGGCTATAATTCTAAAACAATAAAAAGTAAAACCTACTCAAAATGAGAACTATCTACTTGGGGACCTGAACTCAATGAACCAACCTGTTTTTAAGCGGATACAAATAAACATTACATACTTTCTCCATACAAATAACAGGAAGGGGAGAAAGTGGCATAACAGCTTTAATCACAGAATTATAGAAAGGTTTCGATTGGAAGAGACATTAGGGATCATCTAGTTCCGACCTCCCTGTCAGGAGCAGGGATGCCACCCACTAGATCAAGTTGATCAAGGCCACATAGAACCTGGCCTTGAACAGTTCTAGAACTGGGGCATCCACAACTTCTCTGGAAAACCTGTCCCATTGTCTCACCACACTCATGGTAAAGAATTTCTTGCTAAAATCTAGTCTATGCTACTTCTTCTGTCCTGAGTGACCACCTTAACCATTGGAGCTCAAGTCATGGAGTAAATAGACTCAATTTTTATGGACATTCATTCCATGGCGGCAGACCACAGACAAAGAGAATGATATCACATCAAAAGGCAGGGAAGATGGTGGCGGTTCATGTATTGGACAGTGCAGGACCTGAAAATGATACAGATGATACGGAATAAAAGATGTGGACTGTACTAGATCAGAGTAGGATTGTATTTCTTCTTAGCAGCCTATACAGCTCTGCATTTTGTATTTGTTAGATAAAATGTTGACAATAAATGCTTTTTACTTCTCCCACTGTGCTTGCCCTGTCATCCAATACGTAGGCTGAGAGTGACCAACAAAGCAGCCAGGAGGACAGGCAGTGCTCCTTAAGAGACCAAGGGGTATTTAATATTATGTGTTAATGCTCAGCAAAAGCTTGAGTGCGTGTGGACATTCATGGTTAACTGTTACATGTATAGAAACTTTGGAATTCCGAGATGTGGCTCACATCTCTCTACTGGTAGAAGTGGGGAATAAAGTCCTTCTTCACTTTGCTTTCACATGTAGCTTTTATTTCACCTTTTAAACTGCTTTATTTTTCAATCCATGGAACTTCATGCCTTTTTTTCTAATTTCTCTTCAACTCACAGGAGAGGGCAGTGGGCAATTCATTCAGTGGATGCTCAGCTGCTGGGTGAAGACAATCCACCACAACACCTTAGTAATAAAAGCAGCAATTATTTTAAATACAAGAATATTGGATTTTATTAATTACATTTTCTGGTATAGCGAGACCTGAGAAATGAGTTCTTTTGTTGCATTTATTAATGCAAAAGTCCATTTAAGTATTACTGAACATTAGTCTTTGCAAGCATCTAATGAACACAGTTAACTCCTCTGGGCACTTCTACAGCACTGATGACGCCAAATCAATCAAATAGGACTCTTCTCTACAGCCCCTGATACAGTTCTGGGACAAGGCAGGATAGGAAGTTATTTCAGGCAAATTTTTAATGAGTCAGATTTTGTAATTGTCCTCTGTTCTCAAGAAAACTGGATGCTTTTTACATTATTACTTTTTTTTTTTTAAGGTTGATCAGGTTTTCTATTAGAAAATAACCTTTAGATGCATGTCTTTTTAAGGTTTCTAATAATAGACTGGATAAGATGGAACTGTACTATCCTAGTGAAGGACTAATCTTGTAAAAAATTTGCTCTGGCAATCCTGAAAAACTGTATGACCCAGGCAACAGAAAGGAGACCTTATTTTCAAGTCCTCAGATTTTTTTTTTTTTTTTTTTAGTGCATTAATCTAGTTAAGCAATTTGTCATTTTGCTACCAGTAATATTACATGATCTGATCATGTTTTTTTGGTCTTGTAGTACAAAACTGAAAGAGAAGTTGACACGCTTACCAGAAAACTAATTTTCTTATTATGTTTTGAAACTCATGCATCCTTCTCATCTGACTGCAGCTGGTTTTCGGGCAGGCATTCAAACCTTTATTAATATAGTAGGAGTAGATAAGGAAAATTTTCAAACACTGAAAAACAAGAGGAAAAAAAGTTTAACTAAACACACCAACACTTGCACAACTGTCAAATATGGTTTTTATTAGTAGTGTTTTCATGTTTTGCATTGGAATTGTAAATATAATGAAGTTTAAAATACTGAAATTATACCCTAATGTACAATGTTTTTAGGTTTTGGGGTTTTTTTATATGAACACTTATATCCAGTAGTCTAACATAAATCTGTTTTATTTTCTTCTCTGAAATCAGTGGGAGCAAATTGTAAAGAACTGGATATCCAAATTCAAAATTCAGATAAAACTTACAAGAATAAGTATCCAGGCGTTCTTTTTTAAATTTAGTGCTCATGGGCATAGGAGAAAACAAAACAGAACAGTTACTTATAGGAGGCACATTTGTTCTGCTTACAAACTCAAATAAATGAAAAAATATTAACAAAGCTCAGACATACAAAATTTTAAAAATCACATATACTAAAGTTAACTAATGTGATAGATTTTACATGAGGTCTCTGTACTGTAACATAAATTTGTATGAAATTACTCAATAATTTAAACACTATTTCACAAAATTACTCTTTTAAATTAGTATTTCCTATAATTATGAAGTTCCTTTAGAAAACATTTTGAAATTATGTAAAAATTCTATTGGTTACTCATTTCAGTAATGTTCTTTTATGCTCAGGTGTTAGTGATCACTTTCCAGAGCAGTGGAACACTTTTAGACTTGGTCTGTTCAAGGTGAAGTTGCCCACAAAATGTCTAATATATGCTAGTTAGAAAATCAAGAAATGAAAGAAATTGTTTATAAGGACCTGGAACAAAAATTGTCTTCATGAGGTATGTTCACATGAAAAAACAGAATTAAAAATAGATAGTCAATGTCCTTCCCAAGGAGACAATAATACAGACATCTGTGTAAAACCAAGAAATTTGTTATTTCCATTTTGCATCAATTTAACCAGGTAAATTGCGAAGTTGTGTACGTAGAGTGAAAGAACTACATATATCAGTAAAACTTGGGAGAAAATAGTTGAATAATAGCTCTGATGAAAATGACTCAAGTGACCATAAGCCAGAACTGCATTCTCACTTGCAAATTAATCAAAATGCCCCCATGGCCCAGAGCTGAACTTTATTAGAAGACATGTCGCCAACAAAAGAGGGAAGTGACTGTCATTTTCTGCACTGCACAGATAAGGCCACACCTGGAAATTATTTGAGCCTCTACTTGAAGAGGAATTTCAAGACACTTGACAGTGTCCAGTGGAGGACTACCATGGTGGTCAGGAGCACTGATTTATTCATTCCAATGAAAAGGCTTAGAGCTCAAGAGCTGCTTGAAACAGTGACCACAGTACATGTGGGAGAAACACTTGTCAGTGCCAGAAACAGTAAACAGAAAAAGGAACAAAAAATGTCAAAGTCATATCTGAATGGTCAGGGGCTTTTAGGCCATCACTTAGAGCTAAAGTTTGAGCCTGTTGGCCTTGATCAGTCAGAAGGAGATGAGGTTAAGTGGTACACTATTTATAGCTATGTAAGATCTCATGTTGACAATTCTATTAGAGGCTGGATGTTGGATCACATGACTTCCAGAGATTTCCTCCAAACAATACTGCTGTGATTCTGTGAAGGAAATCAAAACTAAAACAAAAAAAGCCATGGATGAACAATTTTGCTGTAAATCAAAAAGGAGACCTCATTCATTCTACTGACCTGAGAGTGCCGATTGACAGGGTTGGTCTGTGCTTGCCTCGGTTTCAGCTGGTTTTATGTTATTTGGATTGGTGGCTGGTTGCCAAGTGATCAGTGAGGCCTCACCTGCTTCAGCTGAAGCTCTGTAAATGCCATCCATAGTAAAAATTCTGCTAACCTTTGTGTCAGTCTGCCTGAGAGATGATGAGAAGTAAGCAGATTTGTGAGGAAAACATATGAAGAAGTTCTCAGGTGGAACCCAGGACTAAGGACGAAGAAACCTGCTGCATAAATACCATCATCCTCCTTCAGTACCAAATGAGGGAGTGCTGATGGCAACTTGCTGTAACTGGAAGTAAGCAGCAAGGGCTGGCTGCTCTGGATGGGAAGCTGAGGAGTCACACAGAAACAGTACAGAGAACTGTCCTTGCTAGCAAGGAGCCAGGATGAAGAGCTAGAAAGGCAGGATCAGGATCAGGTCTGGCACCAGTATTCATAGATTCCTTATTCTGCCCAATGACAATGAAGTCTGCCATAATCTGTATTTTCTTATAACTGGGGAGTGGGAGGGTGGGGGGGAGGGGGAAGAGGGATGGGGTGTGTGTTATTGTTTATTTTTAAAAGTATTTTTAACTGAACTTCATTTTAATCATTTACTGCTTTATTATGCATTATGTGGGTTGACCCTGGCTGGACCTCAGGTGCCCACCAAAGCTGCTCTATCACTGCCCTCCTCACCTGGGCAGGAGAAAAAAATACAACAAAAGGATCATTGGTTGAGATCCCTGGGCAGGGAGAGATCATTCACCAGTTACTGTCACAGACAAAATAGATTCAGCTTGGGGAAATTAATTTAATTTATTACAATCAAATCAGAGTAGGGTAATAAGAAATAAAAAATCTTCAAACATGTTTTCTCCCATCCACCTCCTTTTTTCCCCAGCTCAACTTCTGTCTTGATTTTGCAGCTTCTTCCTCCCAAGTGGCTCAGAAGGGCAGGGACTGCTGGTTGTGGTCAGTTCATCACACTCTGTCTCTGCTGCTGCTTCCTCCTCACATTCTTCCCCTGCTCCAGAGTGGGCTTGCTCTCACAGGAGGACATTCTCCATGAATTTCTCTAATGTGAGCCCTTCCCACAGGAGACAGTTCTTTACAAACTGCTCTGGCATGGATCCAACCCACAGGGTGCAGTCCTTCAGGAACAGACTGCTGCAGCATGGGTTCCCTGCAGGGTCCCAAGTCCTGCCAGCAAATCTGCTCCTCTCTCCATGAGGTCACAGGTCCTGCCAGGACCCTGCTCCAGTGAGGACTTCCCACAAGGTCACTGTCTCCTTCAGGCTTCCACAATCTCCAGCACAGGGTCCTTCACAGCCTGCAGAGGGACGTCTGCTTCACTCTGGTCCTCCAGGGGCTGCAGGGGCACAGCTGCCTCAGCCTGATCATCTCCCTGGGTGCAGGGGAATCTTGGCTCCAGTGCCTGGAGCACCTCCTCCCCCTCCTGCTCCACTGACTTTGGTGTCTGCACAGTTGTTCCTCTAACATGTTCTTCTTCTCTCTGGTTGATGTTGGGTGGCAGTTTTTCCCCTTAAATCTGTTATCCCAGAGGCAATACCACCACTACTGATGGGCTCAGCCTTGGCCAGCGTCAGGTTTATCTTAGAGCCAGCTGGAATTGGCTTTGACGGACGTGGGGGAAGCTTCTGGCTGCTTCTTACAGAGGCCACCCCTGTAGCCTGCCCTCCTACCAAAACCTGTCCATGCAAATGCAATACAACATAGTAGGAAAAGAGAAGACAATACTCCAAACATAGAAATACAAAATGATAACAAACTTATCCAAACACCAGCGTTCTGGAAACTATCTTTATAATCTTAGTTTCATTGGGTTTATGGATATTAGGGATCCTCAGAATTACACTGTGGAACTTATGCACTAACAGTGTATTAATAACATCATTGTTTTAATGAGTGACCAGATGAAATATATCCATATCCTAAAATTGTGTAGTACAGAGCAACAACTGTATCAAAACTCAGGTTTCCCTTCGTCGATAATTGTATTTAGTTGGTCTTGTGGCTCTGAGTAATGTCAAGAGCATCTGAAATAAAATAAATTCTGAAATGATGATACTTAACATTTTGTTTGATCCTGCAAAATTACAATTCTTAGTCACAGTTTTCTTATGAAAAGGAGGAAAAAAATGCAAATAGAGCAAATCAAACAACATCATGTCAGAGTTTTGCAGTTTCTTTATTTTCCACAGTATCTTAGTATTTAACATTAACATTAGCCACAAGTAATATATTTTTTTTTAATTTGAAGAAATTATGTTCTATTTGCATATTTATGGAATTCCTAAGACCATTTAAGAATATATGAAACTATTACTTCCAGCATGGAAGAGCAGCAAGTCATGAGCCTGAGAGTTTCTTAACCTTCTTTGCAAATATGAAGCTACAATAAAATCTAAAATAAAATTCCCTCAGTCCATAGGACTACGGAATATCATCACTGCAAATGAGATTCAGAATATCATGTTCCACTCATTGCTGCAGGAAATTTCTACTTTTAGAAATCCCAGACTTTAAAACCGTAATTTTAGAGATGTTTTTAAGAAAAAAATATATATATATATACACATGAAACTCTGAATTAACTCATTGCTTTTCCTCTTCTATTTTTTTACTGCCATTTTCTCCCAACTCCTTTCTATTAATCAATAAATATTTTTAGCAGTATCAACTCTGCAAGGAGTGTAATCAGTCTTGATAACAGCATCATTTACTGTGCCAGTAGCTAATAAAAACAAGCAGACGTTGCAGTACTGCTATTCAAAACAATGTCTGAATTATAATGTCCTTTTTTTTTTGAGGAATTTCAGTGAATTTTCTAATGAGTATTAAGCTAGTAGTATGTTGTGTAGCACTTTGAAATGTCATGTTAAACTTTTTTGAACTGATGTAGAATGCTGCAAAAAATTCTGAAGAGCTAGGTCTACTGACTAATCTACAGCTGTCAGATTTTCATTCGACATACATACATCACATTTCATGGCAAAAATGGAATGAAATTAACTTTGCTGCAGAATGCTAACTCTCGTGATCTATTGTAAGAACAGCAATTGATAACAAATTAGGAACCTGATGACTGGGAATAGGAAAAATTTAGAAAATGAAGACCTTTACAAAATGTAGTTTTCCCTGAAACAGTGGGACCTCTTTACATAGTACTACATCCAGACTGGGTCAAAGTTGATGCAGTGATGTGGCAAAAACTCATATGACTTGGGCCACAAGAATATGCTTCTGCTTTAGCAATGATGAAACCAGATCACAGTAGGAATGAGACTGGGGGATATGGCGACGAAGCTCCAAGCATATGCAGATGCCGTGCATGGCCCAACACATGCAAGAATCGCAACTGTGGAAACACGTATGCAGAAATTGGATGATAAGATGGAGAAGAATCACCAGGTACTCAAGAAGGAGATTAAAGATGACCTTCTCCAGATCTTGGCAGTGCAGATCAGAGATTCTGCTACCAAACACAGACATCCCCCAGAGAGAGAGAGAAGGTACGTACCACGAAATGAGTTGTGGTATTTCCTGTGTGATAGTGGCGAAAACATGAGGAGGTGGGATAGACAACCCACTTCTGCTCTGGCAGCACAAGTGCATGAATTGAAGGAGTGCAAGACTCAGAAAGGAAGTTCCACCAAAAAGGAAGTAACTCCAGTTGCCCGTAGCCGAACTGCCAGAAATTATGGAAGAGACGATGACATGTCTGATCCCCTTGAAGGAACCTCTAAGATGTATGCCCAGGGAAAGAAGGATAACCAGGACTAGAGGGGCCCTGCCTCTAGCCAGGTAGAGGCCAGGGAAAACCGTGTTTTTTGGACTGTGTGGATT